>UESW01004049.1:165005-229484 GCA_900491605.1 Calamus simplicifolius
TAAAAATACATGAATCATAGCGATAGGTCCTCTATAATTGAGTATTATCTTCTATGTATTACAATGCATTCAATTTCTTTACCACTATTCCAAATGTGACAACATAACATAATGAAATAAACCATGTTTATTCAGAGTCCAAAAGAAAGTTTGTCATTTCTCAAAAGTCATATAACGTGTACACCTGAATGAGAAATAAACAAACGATTGAAATAAGAGTTTCTTTGTACAAATTGTTATCCATACAATTATATCATGGAACCAACTCCCATTCTTATCACATGATCCTTAAACTTCTTAATTGGCATGCCTTTAGTCAAAGGATCAGCTATCATCAATTCAGTGCTAACGTGTTCTATGACCACTTTGTTCTCTTTAACACGTTCTCTTATGGCTAAATACTTAATGTCGATATGTTTACTTCGACTACCACTCTTATGGTTTTTAGCCAAAAAACAGCAGCTGAATTGTCACAGTACAGTTTAATTGGCCTAGTAATGAGTCAACAATTCTAAGCCCTGAGATGAAACTCTTCAACCACACCTTGCGATGTAGCCTCAAAACAAGCAACGAACTCCGCTTCCATAGTAGAGGTAGCAGTCAAGGTCTGCTTTGCACTCCTCCATGATATGGCTCCACCAGCTAACATAAATATAAATCCTGATGTTGATTTCGAGAATCAACGAGCCAGCAAAGTCCGAATCTGAGTAGCCCTCTATCTCCAAATGATCAGTTTGTCTATACATGAGCATGTAGTCCTTGGTCCCTTGAAGATACCTCATGACCTTTTTAGCAGCTCTCCAGTGGTCTAAACCTGGATTACTCTGATATCTTCCCAACATTCCTACTGCAAATGCAATGTCAGGTCTTGTGCAAACCTGAGCATACATTAGGCTTCCAACAGCTGAAGCATATGGAATGTTGTGCATCTGTTCCCGTTCAAGTTCATTTTTAGGGCACTGGTTCAAAGCGAACTTGTCACCCTTCACTATAGGTGCAACACTTGGTGAACAATTTTTCATCCGAAATCTCTCCAAGACTTTATTGATATAAGTTTCTTGAGACAATCCCAAAATGCCTCGAGATCTTTCTCTATGGATCTTAATGCCAATGACATAAGATGCCTCACTCATATCTTTCATATCAAAATTTTTGGAGAGAAATTGTTTCACCTCATAGCAACCCTTTATCATTGGTTGCAAGTAGAATGTCATCCACATATAGGACCAAGAAAAATTTTGCTCCCACTAACCTTCTGGTATATACATTGATCCATGATTTCTCTTCAAAACCAAAGGAAGAGATCACATCATGAAATTTTAAATACCACTGACGTGAGGCTTGTTTCAATCCATATATGGATTTCTTAAGTTTGCAAACCAAATGCTCACCATCACTAGAGGAAAATCCTTCAGGCTGTTTCATGTAAACCTCTTCCTCTAGATCTCCATTAAGGAATGCGGTCTTCACATCCATTTGATGTAACTCAAAATCAAAATGAGCTACCAATGCCATAATTATTCGGAGAGAGTCTTTCTTGGATACAGGAGAAATGTCTCCGTGTAGTCGATTCCTTCCCTCTGAGTGAATCCTTTGGCAACGAGTCTTGCTTTATATCTCTCAATGTTGCCTTGTGAGTCTTTCTTTATTTTGAAGATCCATCTACATCCAATGGCTTTTACACCATCAGGCAACTCAACAAGATCCCAGACTCGATTAGATGCCATAGATTCCATCTCGTTTCATGGCATTAAACCACAAGTTTGATTCCTTAGAACTCATGGCTTGTGAAAACGTTTCAGGATCATTTTCGGCTCCAATGTTATAGTCAGATTCATGTAGATACACAACATAATCACTAGGAATTGCTGATTTCTTTATTCTAGTTGATCTTCTTAATGTTGTGTCAATGACCTCTTGAGGAGTATCTTGCACAACTGATTGTTGATGAACAACACGATCTTCTAGATTACCATCAGCTTGTAAATCTCAATGACTGGTTGTTGGGCACTTAATGAGTTTGAGGATGCTATAAATAACAACCAATCCCTCACTTGAAGTGGAAGCTGAAATAACTGAATGATCTTTCTCAGAAGAAGCCAAATACTGAGATTGATCACTCCCACTGATCAAGTCATTCTCAAGAAATTTTGCATTTCTTGATTCCACAATCCTAGTGCTGTGAGATGGACAATAAAATCTATAACCCTTGGACTTCTCAGCATATCAATAAAGTATCCACTAATGGTCCTTGGGTCTAGTTTCTTTTCTTGTGGATTATAGACTCTTACTTCAGATGGGCATCCCCAACACGTATATGTTGCAGACTTGATTTCCAACCTTTAAATAACTCAAATGGCGTTTTGGAAACAGCCTTGGTTGGAACCCGATTCAATATATACGCAGCAGTTTTTAAGAGCTTCAGTCCACAAGGATTTAGGTAAGTTAGAGCTGACAATCATGCTCCTTACCATGTCCAATAATGTCCGGTTTCTCCTTTCAGCTACACCGTTTTGGTCAGGAGACCCTGGCATGGTGTATTGTGCAACAATTCCATTTTCTTCAAGAAACCGAGCAAACGGACCAGGTGCTTGTCCATTCTCAGTGTATCTACCATAATATTCTCCACCTCTATCTGACCTCATGATTTTAATTTGCTTGCCGCATTGTTTCTCTACTTCTGCCTTAAATACCTTAAAGGCATCTAATGCTTCGTTCTTATTATGAAGTAGGTAGAGATACATATATCATGAATAGTCATCAATAAATGAGATGAAGTATCTCTGACCATACGAATCCATATCTGGGCTACAGATACCATATGTATGATCTTCAGTATTTTCGAACTTCTCTTGGCATTTTTCTTGGACTTGTTGGTTTGCTTTTCCTTTATGCAGTCCACACAAGTGTCAAAATCAGTAAAATCAAGAGTATCAAGTACTCCATCTTTTACTAATCTTTTAATTCTCTCAATGGAGATATGACCTAATCTCTGATGCCACAAAATAGAGGAATTCTCATTTATAACACATCTTTTCATACCAGTTTGGGCGTACATCACATTATAGGTGGTATTATTTTTCAAATTGATTTAGAAAAGATTGTCTGACAATGTACCATTCCCAATAAGCTTAGATTATAAAATAAATCAACAGAGCTTTTATTAAAATTAAAGGAGTATCCTGCTGTACAAGCCTTGACACTGAAATCAAATTTCTAAGAAACTTGGAATATAAAATGTCTTTTCCAAATCCAAAACAAAACCAGAATGTAAATAAGTCTGCACGTTCCAATTGCTTCCACATGTGAACCCATCTTGTTTCCTGAATAGATGCTTTGTTCACTTCCCAATGGTTTTCTTTGATTTAGAAAACCCTGCAAGGTATTTGAAACATGGATTGTAGAACCAGAATCAATCCACCATGTGTTATGACATATAACCAAATTGAATTCATGACATACGAATGAGGTTAGAGTACCTTTCTTGTCAAGCCAAGCTTTGAATTTGAGACAATCTTTCTTTATATGCCCTTTCTTCTTGCAAAAAGAAGCACTTGGACTCCTTCTTGTCTTCTGTATGGATGGATACTTTACCCTTTCCTTTGCGTTTGGCTTTGGGAGCTTTAGTCTTTCTCTGAGTGACTAAATGTGCACTTTCTCCCATTTCTAAAATCAGTCTCCCTTCCTCTTGAACACACATGGTCAGAAGTTCATTAATTGACCATTTGTCCTTATGTGTATTGTAAGATATTTTGAAGGGACTATATTGCTATGGGAGTGAGCTCAAAATAAAGTGCACCAAGAAAGATTCTGACATCTCAACCTCTAGGGATTTCAACTGAGCCGCAATGTCCCTCATCTTCATGATGTGCTCACGCACACCTCCAACCGAAGTGAGCTTCATTGATGAATTTTGTCATTAGGGTGCTAGCCATTGCCTTATCTGAAGACTCAAATTGTGCATCAATAGCCTTCAAAAGTTCCTTGACATTTTGCACTCAGAAATTGAACCACGTATACTAGCAGAAATTTTAGTACGTATGAACATCATACTGAGGCGATTGGACCGTTCCCATCGTTCATACGCAGCAATCTCAGCCTGAGTGCTAGTAGATGTAACTGAATGTGGTTCATCCTTCCTGATAGCATAGTCAATATCCATGCACCCTAATTGAAGAAGAATTCTCTCCTTCCATAATTTATAATTATCATCACTTAAATCGGAAATGTAACATTTCATATCAGAAATATTAACAGGCAAAATAGCTGCATAAAAATAAAATCATGTTCATGTAATTGAATTTGAGGCATATAACTTGATGTCATGTTTTACCAATGTAAACATGCAATAACATGAATCAATAACATACAATAACTACCTGTGGACTAAGTTATTATACTCAAATAGACTCATTAGCTTAATGATGTGACTAACAAATTATATTCCTTTCTTAATTCCTGTGGGTAATTAAGAAAATAATTTGTTATCGCATCCTAATTAATTATATTAGTGCAATAAAAATTCCCGTGGGATAAGATTCATTACATTAATATAATTAGTCACAATTAATGTCATCTAACCTTATATGATCTTTGCAACTCAATATATAATTTTGATTAATCAAAGATGCTGTGGCTACTCCTCAATTAATCAACATCATATTGATCACATGACATTATATGCATATAGATTAACCAATTTAGCATGATTATTAGGTAGTGATCTTAATCAGCGTAACATTTTCAAATCAAGATCTGAGTTAGTCAAATTGGCCAGGCCAGTGAAAGAGAAGTGGGGTCCCCCCGTTGCTTTCCTTAGGTCAGTCAACGGAACCAATTAAGTAACCACAATCTCTTTACCTTTCTAGACACCAACTGACCAATAGACCTTGAAAGGATTTGCACTGTGATTTTCATACTACCACCAAATTCATGCATAGAATAAATCTAGTACGCAGAACAGAAGACAACATTTCAATATCTATTTAATGAATTTTAAAATTATCATCTTAAGAAAAATTTTTGTTAATTAAACACGTCCGGTCGTAGCTCATTATTCCCTTGGGCCAGTCTATGCAAAACACCGTAGGCATAGAGACTCGGGAGGCGTATTTTAATACAAAATTTAAACTCAAGAAACAAATGATAAAAATAAATCATGTTACATGATTTAATAAAACATTAAACATATAATAAATGCATTTAAAATCCAACCAATCCAGATTTTAAATCCCGTGAGAGAACGGAAAGACCATAAGCGAGAAGTTTTCTCTCCTTTTAATATGTCACCGCATGTGGTTATTGAAACCACGTTTCCGCTGCATTTTCTTCTTTAGTTTTCTTTTCTTTAATGCTACGTTTTCTTTTCTTTTTCTTTAATGCTATCTCTTTAATACCAAAAAAAGAAATCGGGAAACCTTTATGCCAGAAAGAAATCTTTAATAGAAAAGAAAGAGGCCACGTTTTGTTTTCGCAAAAATCGGAATCTGAAACAGGTTTAATGGTTTCTGTCAATTCCATGAACAAAGATCAGAACTGATCGAAATCTGAGATCCGAAAAAACTGAAAACGGAAAACACGCGGCATAAATTGCTTGAAAAGAGAAACTTGGATAGAAATTCTCACAAAATAAGGCAGATGTTTTAAAAAGCTCTATACCAAATGTAAGACTTAATTTAAACATATTGATCACGATATCAATATATTATTATGATCGATAATTACCTTCAGCCATTATTATTAATGGTCTATCCGATGAGGGTAAGGAATCCGATCTTCCTTGAATCAGCTGCACGGGATCTTGATCTTCCTTTCTTTAGGGATCCGATTGATCTTCCTCCTTCTCTCGATGGATCGGTCTTCTAATCAACGAGCCATCGCATTCTGATGGTGTATGCCTTCAGGATGAGCTCTTGATCAGGGACTCAATGCCAATGCCTCACTTATAAGGTTTCTCTCCCGATAACCATGTTAAAACCTTAGGAAGGGTCCCTTTTTTTTTATACTCAATTCCTTCACCGCATGCCCCATCAAGCAAGCGTTCAAGTATTAAAAGGGGGGGGGGGGGGCTGTTATCACTTTTAATTGGAGAAATGTTAGTTAATAAAATAAGGACCATTAAAATAAGAGGGTTATTACAGAGGGAGGTTATACGAAGGAGGTGCCGCTAGAAGCGGAAGAGTTGGCGGAGGGGGGGAGGCGTAGAGGCCCTCGCTGCTGCCATGGAGGATGAAGCTGTTGCCCTGGCTTGCGAACCTCTCCACGAACCTATCCTCACTGTATATATAACCTTGAAGGAGGCAAGGATGAAGCCATTGCCGTTGTCCTTCCTTGAATGAACGACGGAGCAAGGAATGCTCGGTGATATGGGGTTTAGCTATGGCTGACCTCCTCCGCCACTGAGGATCCGTCCACTGCTACTGCCAGCCATCCCATATAGAATTAGAGATATGAGTAGGGTGTTTCGATGCCCTCCGCCAGTGGCTTAAATTATTAGAGTATCGGAGGCGAGCAAGTGAAGTCCAAGATTTTCTAACTGAAGGAGTGAGGACTGGATTCCACTCATATTCTTTTGTAAGCAAAAAATAATTATAAATATGCATATTATAATAAATAATTATACTGATAAATGTTGATAATATGATATTATAAATGTAATTAAACATAATATAAATATAAAATACATACCTGAAACTCTATCCAGTAGAACTCCCTCACCTCCTCACTGAGGGTCTCCCAAGAGTATCTTTCCGGATCTGCACGCCTCTTAAATATATCGGTGATGCGACTTGAGATAATATGACTTTCTATAAATCTATGCAAGTATAGTAAAACATAAGATGCAATTAATAACATAGCAATTGTATGAACAAATTTATATTATGATAGAGTAAACTTACTGGCCATCAACCAATAAAAGCTGCCTCCTCCTGGTGGAGGAAGATCTTTCGCTCGATGATAGCCCAATAGATGATCCTGGCATCTTCTCGGCAGATGATCCTGGCATCTCCTCGGCAGACTCCTATTCGAAGGAGCTATCATGTGCTGGAGAGTCATCACCCATGCCAGCAGATTGCCTTCGGGCTATGAATTGTCCACGATCCCTCATAGTATTCTATATATAGTTGAATCAGAATGAATTTTAAAAAAAGCATGAAACAAAAATGTTATTTCAAATTATAATCAGAGGTATAAATACTTGTCACTATCGTTTATATTCTCAAGTTTGGGTTCTTCATTAGATTTTATCTCTGATTGTGATTCATATTCATCTTCTTCATCATTTGAGGCCTCGTCCACATCCTCAATTTCGAGTGAAGCACCGGTTGAATCATTACGGATTGGTTCCGGATCAAACGAATCATCTTCGATTGCATGTGCTTCCATAACATCTTCTTGAAAAGCTGGGGATTCAAGTGTTTGTGTTGATGAGCTTACCGGCATAGAAATGGTTGCCCGTGGCTTTATTTTACTCACAACCCACCAATCTATCTTATCCTTTCGAAGGCTTGGATATGTGGAATAGTATACTTGTTCAGCTTGAGATGCTAGAATGAATGGTTCATTTGTTCAACCTTCTTCTATGATATACTTTAATAAGATTATAATCTTTATGCACTTTTGTCCCTATATTTAGAGTTAGATCAAACCATTCATATTTGATCAATATAGTGTGTTTAATAGGCCAACCAAGATACTCAACTTCAACAATCTCTTGTAGCTTTCCATAATAATCTTGCTGATCTGCCAACACTTTGACCTTGCACACATACCCCCAATTTTGAGTTGCTCTTGAAGAACCCAAAGACTCAACCTGAAACTTGTACCCATTCATAAAATATCTGGTGTATGTATTAACTCTAGACAACTGCCATTGTGCTAGAGATTTAATGAAAATGTCATCAACATTCGAAGAAAGATTATTAGTCTGAAAAATCATAAAAACATAATTAGTTTGTATACTGTATGTTCTAGTTAACCTATAAGCAATGTGCCAATTTAATACTCACATGTTCGTTGAAATAATATGCAAACTCAGTATAAAGTTTTAATCCAATTTTATCATCGCTGATGTGAGGACCTTGTTGTCTTCACACATCACAAAACATCCTTGAAAAAATAAGTTTATATAAACTTAGTTGAAAATATTATGAAGAAATCCATATAGTAACAAAGTTTATATAAACTTACTCTATAAACGGTTCCACCTCGGAGCAATTCATAAGAATATAATTGTGAGTAGCTTTAAACTCTTCGTTCAACATATATCTTTTATTTTTGGTGCCAAATGGCCTACAAACGGTCCTAAAAATAGAGATGGTTCCATCATCTGCTCCAAATGGCTGTCGACATCCTTCTAAATTACGTAGCACTTTTCGATTCTTAGTTTGGACATGTTCGTCAAAGTAATGTGATGCAAAATTTGAGGCCTCCTCTACCAAATATGCATTGCATATTGATCCTTCAACTTTTGCCTTATTTAGAACATTTTTTTTAAATTTCTTCATGTACCTAAAAGATTAAAGTTGAAAATATAATAAGATACTCATTTTCGTAAACATTATAAGATGAAATTGTATGAAAAGTAAGTTACCTCTCAAATAGATACATCCAACGATATTGAACAGGTCCAGCAATCCAAGCTTCGTCTGCCAGATGAACGGGTAGATGTTCCATGCAATTAAAAAAACTTGGAGGAAAAATTCTTTCCAACTTGCATAAAATAATTGGAATCTCTTCTTCAAGTCTTGCCATATCATTAGTTCTAATAACTCTAGCTATTAGCTTTTTAAAAAATATACTGATATCTGTTAACGCTTTCCAGACATTGGCAGGTAGTAATTCACGAAATGCTATGTCATTAGTTTTAATTTTTTTGTTTTTAGCTACGCCAGCCAGGGCATCGCTAATTAGAGACGCCTTGGCTAGCGTCGCTAATTAGCGACGCACCTCGCATCGCAGAAGGCATCGCTAATTAGCTATGCCAGCATGAACATCGCTAATTCGTTAATTAGAGAGGCCCTGGCTGGCATCGCTAATTAGCGATGCACCTCGCATCGCAGAAGGCATCACTAATTAGCTACGCCAGCACGAGCATCGCTAATTAGCGACGTTCTTTCCTGCATCGCTATAATAATGCTTATATGATAATATATAATTTTAAATTTTTTTTATTTTTAGCTACACCAGTCAAAGCGTCGCTAATGGCATCGCTAATTAGCGACGTCCTTTCTTGCATCGCTATAAAAATGCTTATATGATAATATATAAATTTTTTAAATTTTTGTCATTATAACTATTGGTTTTATTTATTTTTATAGTTTAATATTTATTAATTATAATATTATAACTATATAAAAATTCTTATATTAGTATATATATATATTAATTTTTTTATTTTTAGCTACGATAATTAGGGCATTGCTAATGGCGTCACTAATTAGCGACGCCAGCAGAAGGCATCGCTAATTAGCTACTCCTACCTGGGCATCGCTAATTAGCGACATCCTTTCTTGCATCGCTATAAAAATGCTTATATGATTATATATAATTTTTTAATTTTTTTTATTTTTAGCTACGCCAACTGGGGTGTCATTAATTATAGATGTCCTGGCTGGCATCGATAATTAGTGATGCACCTCGCATCGCAGAAGGCATCGCTAATTATTAGTGAAGTCCAAGCAAGGAATGCTCGGTGATATGGGGTTTAGCGACGCCATTTTGGCATCGCTAATTTTATAAATTCTTGTAGTGAAATATATAGTACGTCATTTGGAATCGTTTATATATATATATATATATATATATATATATATATATATATATATATAAACGATTCAAAATGATGTACTATATATATATATATATATATATATATATATATAAACGATTCAAAATGACGTACTATATATTTCACTATAAGAATTATAAAATTAGCGATGCCATTTTGGCATCGCTAAATCCCAAAAATTTGTTGCTAAATCTCAAAAATTTATCGCAACAGCGATGCCAAAATTTCATCGCTAAAATGATTGTTGCAGTGAAAATTAGCGACGCCAAAAATTTTTATCGCTAATTAGCAATGAATTTAGCGACGCCATAAATTTGTAGCTAATTAGCGATGCCATTAGCTACGCCAACCTAGCATAGCTAATTAGCGATGCCAGCTTGGCGTAGTTAATGGCATCGCTAATTAGCTACGCCAGGCTGGCGTCACTAATTAGCTACGCCATGCTGGCATTGCTAATCTTAATTTTTCTAAAAAAATTTAAAATTTTTTTTTATTTATTTAATTAACTACTTAAATAATTAACCTATTTCATTTCAATAGAAGACACATTCATAAACAATACCACATAAATACAAAATATTAAAAATTAAATAATTCATTAAAAATAAAGTATCAAATATTAATATATTAATTATAGAAACCAATACAATACAAAAGGAGGTTAATACATCGTAAATACAATATAATGTCAAAGTAACATCAATCGGAGGGAGGGTGATCGAGAACTAAAGGTGGTGCAGGAAACTGCATCGACTGCGACATACGCGTGACCAATTGCTGCATCTCCTCTAACTGCTTCTCATATTTCTGATGCATGTTTGTGATTTCCATCATCATCTCTGATTTCATACGTTCCGCGATTGAACGCTCAATCTGCTCGTAATCGCCGTTGCCACCCTGACTGGAAGAAGATGAACCGTGTCGGGGGAAGCATGTAGAAGCTTTGGAACCAAGATTGTAAATTCTACGATCGTTTGACTGTGCGCCAACAACCTCTAGAAATATGCAGCTGGTCTCCTGTGACGAAGGATCGGGCGTAGACCCTTCCTCCTCTAATGGCTGTGTGGTCTGTGATAATAGCTCATTCATACGTGCCTACAAGGAGTGCATATCAAATATAATGCAACTCATATTGAAAGAAATATATCAATAAACACATCGTGTTTTTAATGATTTACTTACTTCGATACTCTGGGAGCGACTGTCGACCCAAGACCTATCTTTTCTCATGTGAGTCGCCTTGAACAATTGCCAATGCCCTGGATCGGCACCTTCCTTCATCATCTGAAAAATGACATTTCAAATTTGTAGTTATGCTCATTTAAAAAAAAATATCATTAATAAGTATACAGAACTGATAAATTTATATACTTACAAGATGATGTCGATACTCATCAATCGAAATGGATCCCGCTGTGTAACAGAAAAGACTAGTGCCTGGACTACCTTTCTCGGATCGATAGTTCGAGCTAGCTATGGCTGACCTCCTCCACCACTGGGGATCCGCCCACTGCTGCTGCCAACCATCCCATATAGAATTGGAGATATGAGCAGGGCGTTTTGATGCCCTCCGCCAGTGGCTTAAATTATCAGAGTATTAGAGGCGAGCAAGTGAAGTCCAAGTTGTTCTAACTGAAGGAGTGAGGGATGGATCCCACTCATATGCAAGTGAAGTCCTTGTTCTAACTGAAGGAGCAAGTGAAGTCCAATCATAGCTTTTCATGCTAAAAACCCTTAACTTATGCATATCCACACATCTACCCATGTTTGATGCATATCCATTAGGAAATTTTAATCCTTTCAACCAATCACACAGTACTGCTTTCAAATTCCTATCAAGCGTGTAGCAAGCCTTTGGATATTTACCATCAACAGATGATTTTGCAAGTTCGGACGTCGACAGTACTTATTAAGTTCCTCTCTTGATTTAACAGTGTCCTTTGTTTTTTTCAAAATATTCATTACAGTATAGAAAATGTTATCAAATTTTTTTTTCGATATGCATCACATCAAGATTATGTCTAATTAGATTTGTACTCCAGTAGGGCAAACTCCCAAAATATACTTTTTTTCTCCAGCCATGCTCTCTACATATCCGACCATTTACGACATCTGCACCATCTTCAAAAACATTCATCAACCCAACTGCTCAATAGAGTCTAGTATTTCCTGCCCACTCAAAATAGGTGCTGGATCCTTCGTAATCACTGTGTTCTTAAGAAATGAAATCTTGTTTCTTCTAAAAGGATGCCAAGATGGCAAAAACTTTTTATCATTATTAAACCATGATTGCTTACTATTTCTGCACAATGTGAAAGCATCTGAATTCTTCATGCAACAAGGGCAAGCTAAACGGCCAGCAGTGCTCCATCTAGAAAGCATGGTATATGCTGAAAAGTCACTAATTGTCCACATTAGGGCTGTTTTCATTATAAAATTCTGCTTCAAGGAAATATCATATGTCATAACCCCTTCTGACCATAATAATTAAAGCTCTGAAATTAGGGGTTGCAAAAAGACATCTATCTTCTCCTTAGGATTTGATGGCCCTGGCACTAACACTGTCAAAAACATAGAAGAGTCTTTCATGCATAGCCAGGGGGTAAATTCAATACAGTTACAATTACTGGCCAACAAGTGTATTGCTGTCCAGATTGTCCAAATGGTTGAAATCCATCTGTGCATAGAGCAAGGCTGACATTTCTTTTTTCATATGAAAAGTTAGAATGCATATCATTAAAATGTTTCCATGCAATAGAGTCTGACGGATGGCGCATAACACCATCTTCTTCTTCATATTCTGCATACCATCTCATAACTGAAGCTGTAACTTCTGATTGATACATCCTTTGCAACCGAGGTACCAGCGAAAAGTAATGCATTTTTTTGAAAGCCACATGTCTCATCCTATTTGAACTTCTTCTTGCTGTCATAAACCGAGGTTCATCACAAATTTTACAAAACTACAAATCTACATCTACACCCCAAAAAAGCATGCAATTATTCTTGCAGCAGTTAATCTTCTGAACAGGTAAACCAAGCCCATGCAATAATTCTTTTGTTTTATAAAATGTATCACTAACAATATTATCAGATGGCAGAACCTCTTTCTTTAATCCAGCAACCGAATCAAATGCTGCTTCAGATAAGTGATGTTCAGCCTTAATGTTCAACAATCGAGCTACTACATACAATTGCGAATGATTTTCACACCCAGGCCATAATTGTTCATTTGCAGCACCTAGCATATCATAGAAATATTGGCTTTTTGGATTTGGTTCTTTATTAAAGGTGCCTTGATTGAAGCCCGAAACCCCTACATCCATCTCCATTTCTTCATATTAATTGAAGTTGTCATATTGATTATAATTCTCATATGCCATGTAATAATTTTCTGATGCCACATTATAATTTTCTGTTGTTTCATAAACTATATCTGCCCCTTGATTACTTGATTCTTCCCTAGACTCAGTTTCTCCATGGCAATACCAAATATAGTAACAAGGCAAAAAACCCTTTTTACAATGATGAATTTTAACTGTTTCAACATCCCTATAAGCTTTATTCTGACACTTTCTCATATTACACGGATATCTGATTTTGGATCCATCCATCCACTCTTGTTGACTACATGCAAATGCAATAAATTCTTCTACGCCATTAACAAATTCAGGATTAAGAAAATTATCCTTAACCCTCGGATACATCCACGAGCGATCAACATTCATTTTTAACTAATTATGTATGACCAAAAAAATATTTCAAAACAAACATTGGATCAGCAATATTGGTATTAATCAACAATCAATATATAGCATATTAATCATAAATAAATGTGTTAGTTCTTTCTTCTGTGTGCTTTCTAAGAATCTAAGCAAATAGTGTAAATTATTTATAGTTCTAATTTGTAAAAATAGGGAAACAAAGTATTTTCAAAAACACTAGATAACATATGCAAATCTTTTCAAAACAGATAACAATAAACAAGAAATTAGCATCCTGACACTTAAAAAATAATTATAGATAAACTGTCAACAAAATATATCAAAAAATGTCAACAAAATAATGTATATAAAATTAGCATTCCTGGAAGTGGAAGAGCAGTGGCCTCATGAAGTGATTGAGGCATCAACAATAACAGCAGAAATTCTGCATGCCAATGGTTATGCATGCCAGTGGAAGTGACACGGCTGATCCACCAAAAACTTAACCTAGAATCAAAATCGATCAAGTTCAAATCCGTTGGTCGAGATTCAAGACTGTGAAACAGCTTTCTGGCTGACCTAATGTTTAAGTCGACTTTGAGTTTGGGGGACTTGAATTGATGAGATTCAAAGCATGATTAAAGATATTGTTAGAGAATTTTAAGTGCTGTTTGCTCGTCCATGGAAAGGTGATGTGCCTGGAATGATGCATCGGGGTCTTCATTCATTTCCCATATGAATGTTGGAAGCTTTGTTTTACTATTAAAGGTACCTGTGGCCCTGAACTTCAACATGGAGCTTTAATTATACATTAGGAGATATGGGTGCAAGAGTACCGTTACAGTACCTAAAGAGCTTTCTTTACAAGATAATAGGGCAAACAACTAGGTATGATTGATTATGGATGGGTGGAGGCCATAGTGGGGAGGGTTGCAGTGGTGTTCCTCGGTGATACGTTAGAAAACGAAATCAAACTACGAATCGAAACAATGCAGAGAACAATGCACAAACCCCGTCTCATAAATCAGACCCAGACGTCAGAAAGAGAGAGAGAGAGAGGGGAGCAGAATCTCGTACCTGGAAGATGGGGCGAAGGTCAAAACAAAACCCAACTTCTCGGCCCCTGAGGGAGGGAACAGAACGAAGAGAAGCAGCGGCAACCGATGAGAAGCACGACAGGGAAGGACGGCAGCAGATCCCAGGGACGCAGGGTCGGATGGGGGCCCGGGGTAGTCGAGGCGCGACGGAGCAGCAGGGTGGGGAGGGGCCGGATGTGGGGGAGGGGGGGACCAGGTGGGCGAGAACTGGAGAAGGATGGGGAAGCGGAGGGACCGGGTGAGATTAGGGCTACGCGAGGGCACGCGGCCCTGACGGCCAGAGCCTGCGCGCCGAATTAGCGACGCCCGTGCGTCGCTAATCCGGTGCATAGGCATCGCAAAATCTTATATATATATTTTAAATTAATAAAATATGAACCTGAACTAGGAGTCAATGCTCAACAGGTGAGCCGTTGTAATATTTGCGTAAATTTATGCAATTTTATATGAATATTTCAATATTTGCATGTAAATATTAAATTTATGTAATAATATTTAATGTTTATTTTAATAACAATCATCATTATTTTCATATTTATTAATATTTTAATAAATATCTAATTTATCAAAAATTAATATTTTATTGTTCACATTAAAATATTTATTATTTACTGATTATTATTTTATGTAATTATTAATCATATATTTAATAAAAAAATCATATTTACTAATACTTAAGTAAAAATATTTATATAATCATAAACCAAAATAACTATATTTACATTTTTAGTATAGAATATTTTAATTAATAATAATTAAAAAAATTTCTTTTTTCAAAAAAAAGTAAGAAGGAAATAACTTATATCTGGATCTAAGACGAGACTTCCAAAGGCTGGTGGAAAAATGGTAGACAAACTCTCTCTCTCTCACACACACAAACACACAAACACCAAGCAAGAAGAAAATTAAGCATTTAAGCTTTTGTCAGTGATATGGTTTGTGCTCGCTAGCGATGGATTCGAGCGCCAAGTTATGTCTCTGGGATGGTTCCATTGCGCCGAGTTATGTCTCTGGGATGGCCTTGACGATGGAATTGAGCTTCCTCCGTTGAGGAAATTTAATGTCCGGCCAGGGAGACGAAGCTCGTCGGAGGCTTAACAACTGTATCTTCTTTAATAAAAAAAATTACTAATTATTTTTTTAACATAACACTATATTTCTTTTATCCATCTTTACTTAACTATTTTTCATCATTTATTTGAAGAATTTTATATTTAATATCATCAATTATATTAATATCTATTATAAATTATAGTTTATAAATTTAAAAACAATCGATTTGTTAGCTAAAATTAAAAGTTTTTAAATCAAAATTTAAGTTTTGTAGAGCTTTTTGGTTTTATTTTATTTTTATAGTTTAATAGTTATTAATTATAATATTATAACTATATAAAAATGCTAATTTTATTATATAAATTTTTTTAATTTTAGCTACGATAACTAGGGCATTGCTAATGGCGTCGCTAATTAATGATGCCAGCAGAAGACATCGCTAATTAGCTACGCCTGCCTGGGCATCGCTAATTAGTGACGTCCTTTCTTGCGTCGCTATAAAAATGCTTATATGATTATATATAATTTTTTAATTTTTTTTATTTTTACCTACGCCAGCCAGGGCATCACTAATTAGTGATGCCCTGGCTGGCGTCGCTAATTAGTGACGCACCTTGCATCGCAGAAGGCATCGCTAATTAACTACGCCAGCATGAGCATCGCTAATTCGCTAATTAGAGATGCCTTGGCGGCTAATTAGCAATGCACCTCGCATCGCAGAAGGCATCGCTAATTAGCTACGCCAGCATGAACTCGCTAATTAGCTACGCCCTTTCTTGCGTCGCTATAAGAATGCTTATATGATAATATATAATTTTTTTTATTTTTTTTTTATTTTAGCTATGCCAGCCAAAGCATCGCTAATGGCGTCGCTAATTAGAGACGCCTTGGCTGGCATCGCTAATTAGCGACGCACCTCGCATCGCAGAAGGCATCGCTAATTAGCGACGTCCTTTCTTGCGTCGCTATAAGAATGCTTATATGACAATATATAAATTTTTTAAATTTTTTAATATTTTTAGCTACGCCAGCCAGGGCGTTGCTAATGACATTGCTAATTAGAGATGCCCTGGCTAGCGTCGCTAATTAGAGACGCACCTCACGTCGCAGAAGGCATCGCTAATTAGCGATGTCCTTTCTTGCGTCACTATAAGAATGCTTATATGATAATATATAATTTTTTTATGTTTTTAGCTATGCCAAACAGAGCGTCACTAATGGCATCGCTAATTAGCGACGCTCTGGCTAGCATCGCTAATTAGCGATGCTACTTGCGTTGCAGAAGGCATCGCTAATTAGCTACGCCAGTCTTGGCATCGCTAATTAGTGACACCCATTTTTGCATTGCTAATTAGCGATTCGTTAGCAATGACATTTGCGTCGCTAATTTCGTTTGTCGCTAATTAGCCGTTAAGTTTTTTTGTCATTGTTGCATCGCTATTGCATCGCTATTTATTGACACTATTTTTATCGGTACTAATTAGCATCGCTAATATGCTGTTTTCTTGTAGTGTTTGGAGATTCCATTACTGGAAAGCCATCAAACCATGTTCAATGGATGATCTGATACCACCTCGTACTGATCGAGAGTGAAATATATTTCAAACTGTATGTAGATCATGATACATGCGATGGATGCACTGCAGTCTATATTCTGATAATGAATTCAATCATTTGACAGGAGCCATGGCCTAAACACACTCCAGCAAATGGGATTTCCCATGCATGAGGTCTTAAGAAACTGAAACTTTTGATGAGTTCACATACATGGATTATTGAGCTCCATGCAACCACTTCTTAACTCATATATATATATACAAAAGGTTGATGAAATGCCTATCGTATGTCTCTATATTGATGTACGACACCCTCGGTGCGAATGCGATCGAGGGGAAGAGATCGATGATGGGATGTCAAATAGGGTTAAAACTAACTTGTATCCTAATCTTGGGGTTGGGCCAAAGCGTCTAAGTCGCAGGGAGCACGTCTCGCTGGTCCTTGTCCAGAGTGGGCATGCGTACGTAGAACCCCACTTTCAACCTAGAAGAAGAAGAGAAGAAGAAAAAACAAAAAAAACTCAGAAGGGGACGTACGGCAAGTAAAACAAGTAAAACTCGGACGCGGACTCTGCCAACGTGCCACGACTTTTGACAGCTAGCATGCATCGTTGATGGAATTTATGTTATTTTTCCCCCTTTGCAGCTCTAAAATTGATGCTGCCTTAATGGAACATTGAGTCCAGAATAAGTTCTTAATGGTTATTGATTGCCTGAAGCTTAGCAGCTAGATGGAATGTTAAGAATTCTTTGTGGTTTTTGTGTTTAATTAAGAACCAACATTTGTCTGTATGAGTATACACCCACGAAGCTTCAGCACATGGACGCATATGTGGTGGGAAGATGAGTTGAGTCGAGTCTTTGAAGAGATGGAACCACTTTTGGGTTCATCAGGGTGGATGGTCACATGGATGCATACATGGTGGGTCAAAGATAGAGTTGAGAGATTAGTCTTTGGAGACATGGAACCACTTCTGAGTTCATCATGGTGGATATGCCACTGGGATATGCCAACATGATCATAATATGCCAAATTAGTGAAATATGCCAACATGATCATAATAAGGTGTTAATTATACAAATTATTGTAATACCACTGGGATATAGACGTTGAATTTAACATTCGTAACATCTGGTCCAAATACGAAAAAAAAGGGAAACCAACCGTTTGGCACGCCATATGATGCAGCAGCCGTCCCGGCCGTCGAGGAGGTGGCGGCGCTCGCCCCGTAGCGGCGGCACTAGGACGAGGTGGTGGGAACAACGACGACCCGCCGATAGGAAGGGTAGGACGAGTGGAAGCCCAGCCACCTATTGATGCAGTCGACATGAAAGCTGTGCCTGCACGATGGAAGAACATGGATCTCGTCGCCCTCCTCAAACTCGGCGAGGCAGATCGTGCAATCGACGAGCCTCCCATCGGCAACAACGACAACGCCCTCGTAGGAGAGCTTTGGGAGGGCAAGGAGATCCTCCATATTCAGCCCATTCGGTGGCGACGGTGGCGGACCCTCGGTGGAGGACCGTTGCAGCCACAGCTAGGCTCGGCGGGCCACCATGGCCAGTCCTGCCACCAGGGCCACTCCCACCACGGCACAGACGAGAGCCAAAACCACATCCGAGTGCATAGGTGGCAGTGGCTCCGCCACTGGGACATGGTCAGAGGTTTCGCTCATGA
Organism: Calamus simplicifolius; assembly: GCA_900491605.1. Classification (NCBI taxonomy): domain Eukaryota; kingdom Viridiplantae; phylum Streptophyta; class Magnoliopsida; order Arecales; family Arecaceae; genus Calamus; species Calamus simplicifolius. The sequence continues at coordinate 183,884 of UESW01004049.1, forward strand.
CCTCTTGGGAGGGCGCGGCGGTGTGGGGTGGAGGAGGTGGCGAGGGAGGTTATACGAAGAAGGCACCGCTGGAAGCGAAAGAGTCGGCGGAGGGGAGGGAGGCGTAGAGGCCCTCGCTGCCGCCGTGGAGGGGCTTGCGAACCTCTCCGTGAACCTCTTCTCACTGTATATATAACCTTGAAGGAGGCAAGGATGAAGCCATTGCCCTGGCTTGCGAACCTCTCCTCATTGTATATATAACCTTGAAGGAGGCAAGGATGAAGCCATTGCCGTTGTCCTTCCTCGAATGAAGGACAGAGCAAGGAATGCTCGATGATATGGAGCCCGAAGATTTTTAAAACCTTCTGAGCTCGCTATATATATATATATATATAAATGATTTAAAATGATGTACTATATATTAATTTGAAGATTCCAGTACTGGAAAGCCATCAAACCATGTTCAATGGATGATCTGATACCACGTCGTACCGATCGAGCATGAAATATATTTCAAACTGTACGTAGATCATGATACATGCGATGCGCTGCAGTCTATATTCTGATCATGAATTCAATCATTTGACAGGAGCCATGGCCTGAACACACTCCAGCAAATGAGATTTCCCATGCATGAGGTCTTAAGAAACTGAAACTTTTGATGAGTTCTCATGCATGGATTATTGAGCTCCATGCAACCACTTCTTAACTCATATATATATATACAAAAGGTTGATGAAATACCTACCGTACGTCTCTATATCGACGTACGACACCCTCGGTATGAATGCGATCGAGGGGAAGAGATCGATGATGGGACGTCAAATAGGGTTAAAACTAATTTGTATCCTAATCTGGGGGTTGGGCCGAAGCGTCTAAGTCGCAGGGAGCACATCTCGCTGGTCCTTGTCCAGAGTGGGCATGCGTTGGTAGAACCCCACTTTAACCTAGAAGAAGAAGAAGAAGAAGAAGAAGAAGAAACAAAAAAAACTCGAAAGGGGACGTACGACAAGTAAAACAAGTAAACTCTGACGCGGACTCTGCCAACGTGCCACGACTTTTGATAGCTAGCATGCATCGTTGATGGAATTTATGTTATTTTTTCCCCTTTTGCAGCTCTAAAACTGATGCTGCCTTAACGGAACATTGAGTCCAGAATAAGTTCTTAATGGTTATTGATTGCCTGAAGCTCAGCAGCTAGATAGAATGTTAAGAATTCTTTGTGGTTTTTGTGTTTAAGAACCAACATGTGTCTGTATGAGTATATACACCCACGAAGCTTCAGCACATGGACGCATATGTGGTGGGAAGATGAGTTGAGTCGAGTCTTTGGAGAGATTGTGATGCCCCTCCCAATAGTCTCACATCGAGAAATTGAGAGTTGATTGGGTGGTTTATAACCAGTTAAGTGAGATGGACAAGTACCAATTGGATTCCTTTTGGACTGTGGTGGCCCAAGTTAGTGTGGACCTTGTCCGTCTTGCTTTCTTGTAACGAAGCGGGCCCGTGGGCCCGGATCATTACAATATGGTATCAGATTGTGATGCTCCTCCCAATAGTCCTACATCGAAAATTGAGAGTGGTTGGGTGGTTTATAACCAGTTAAGTGAGATGGATAAGTACCAATTGGATCCCTTGTTGCGGAAATCAGATTCAATAAACAAATCAAACAATAACAAACAAAGGAACACCAAGAATTTACGTGGTTCGATCATGTGATCTACATAAGGCAAACAAAATTCCATTATCAAAAAGAGGAGGTCACTACATTACAGAAGTTTTCACACGTATATATATATACGCCCCAAAAAATACTTCCATAAAAATAAACCCTATCGGACCGGTTTGGTCCGAACCCAACAAGAATATCGGGTCGGGTCAAAAAACCGGGCCCAATATATAAAATTCAAGACATATTTAACATCCCTTTTGGGCTGTGGTGGCCCAAGTTGGTGTGGACCTTATCCGTCTTGCTTTCTTGTAACGAAACGGACCTGTGGGCCCGGGTCGTTACAGAGATGGAACCACTTTTGGGTTCATCAAGGTGGATGGTCACATGGATGCATACATGGTGGGTCGAGATGAATTGAGAGATTAGTCTTTGGAGACATGGAACCACTTCTGAGTTCATCATGGTGGATGGTGTACAAACAGCAATGTATTGTAAAGATACCCAACCATTTCTGTGTTTATGTCAGCTGTAATTGGATGAATAAAACAGCAATGTATTGTAATCAAAACTCGACTCCAAGAAGTTAAAAAACAAAAGGAGGCTCTGGGCCGTGCAGTGTTGGATGGTACCAAGAACGGAGACATGGGCGGAGGCCGAGGTTCGGGTTTCAAATTGGATCTATTATTGTCAACTTGCTTTTTTTTTATCTGTTCCTTTTACACCTTCAGCTTGATCATCTAATTAGTTCGAATTAGGTCTCAATGTGAACCATATTTGTGGTTAAGGTCAGACTGGAAGAACATACCAAATCTATATTAGAATAGTGCAATATTAATTAGTGATGTTTACTTTAAAAAAGATCATGTTAATTAAGCAATATCAAGACAAGTGCAGTAGGCTCATGCATCCCCTTGACATGGTTCCCAGGTTTAACGGCCACTTAATGGATGTCCAACCCATTGACTTCAAATCGTATCCTATCGCACGGACATGTACACTTGTCGGAATACGTACGCTATGTACATTCCTTAGCACAAAGAATGATGAGATTTTAATATTTAGGAAATCACCATAATAAATATGCCTGTGTACAAGAAAAGTGCGAACCCATGGCGGATCGAAAGGCTGCTAATGCATACGATACCCTAGTTTTAAGCTTACGACACCGTAATTATAAAGTTAAGACACCCGTTAAGAAAGCAAAAAAAACTTACGACATCCTAGTTTTAAACTTACGACACCCTAGTTTTAAACTTAAGACACCCATTCAAAAAACATATATGTAAATATTCCAAAAAAAAACTGAACGAGTATTAATGCACGTCACGTCAAAATTAAGACACCTAGTAAGAAAGCAAAAAAAACCTAACACCATAGTTTTAAACTTACGACACCATAGTTATAAAACTAAGACACCCATTAAGAAAGCAAAAAATACTTATGACACCTTAGTTTTAATCTTATAAAATTACGATACCCATTGTCTGTACATAAATTTCAAAAAAGCTGGTATTAATGCACGTCACATCAAAATTAAGACACCATTAAGAAAGCAAAAAAAACCTTACGACACCCTAGTTTTAAACTTACGACACCATAGTTATAAAACTAAGACACCCGTTAAAAAAGCAAAAAATACTTACGACACCCTAGTTTTAATCTTACGACACCGTAGTTATAAAATTACAATATTCACTCGTCTTATACATAAATTTTAAAAAAAACTGGTATTAATGCACGTCACATCAAAATTAAGACACCCATTAAGAAAGCAAAAAAAAAACTTACGACACCCTAGTTTTAAACTTACGACACCGTAGTTATAAAACTAAGACACCCATTAAGAAAGCAAAAAATACTTATGGCACCCTAGTTTTAATCTTACGGTACCGTGGTTTTAAACTTAAGACACCCGTTTAGAAAAGGTGTTTGTACACAAATTCAAAAAAAGCTGAATGGGTATTAATGCACATCAAACAGTTTTTTTTGAAATTTATGTATAGATACCTTTTCTGAACGGGTGTCTTAAGTTTAAACTAGGGTGTCGTAAGTTTAAAACTAGGATGTCGTAAGTTTTTTTTGCTTTCTAAACGGGTGTCATAACTTTATAACCATGGTGTCGTAAGCTTAAAACTAGGGTATCGTAAGTTTTTTTCTTGGGATGTCGTAAAGTTGTCTTAATATTTTTTAATGGGTGTCGTGCTTATGTAGACCATAAAAAGGAACGGTGCAGCCCACATAGGACTTGCTGCACTAGAGGCGGTGTACAAAGTCTTTTATAACCTACCATATATAGAATCCCAACTTGGGTGAGACCCTTATCCATTCACATTCAGTGTGGTAGATGGCCCTGGCATATGTTCTTACTTGTTAGAGCCTTACTCTTGGGAGTGAGACCCTGATATTGATACCTGAAATGCATCATCTATGTTGCATGGTAGGGTCACACAAAGGGTCATTAGTGGCACCGCATGATGCATCGCCCGAGTTATTTCATTTTATTTGCAACCAATGCTATCAGAGCATGGATATCTTAATTGCACTATTATAAAATTAACCAGAGCTTAGCTGCAAAACTTAAGAATTATCGATCGAAGTCGGTGTCTAAAGGATGAACATAAAAATCTTAGAAGAACATGGGAATGCGGCTGGCACCGATAACGTTGTGCTGATTTGTCTCTTAAGAAGCACAATCGTCATCATATTATTTTTTTACAAGAGGGCTTGCACCGATAACGTTAGCTAAATGATTTCTGCAACCTTGTTTCCATAGCCATTAGTTAAAAAGGAAAAGGCCAGCGGCGACCCTCTACTTTCATACATTGGAAAGAGACCCAATAGAAGATATTTCTAATTTGGCGTCTAGCTTAGCTGCAATTCATTAACAATATTAGCTTTTTTCAGGATTGGCTCCTTGGGTGGGGGACCATGGGAATGTCAGATGCAACCATCACGGCAAAGTCACGCCCAAGGTTTGAACGCATGCAGGTGTTGAGGAATGAGGGGTGCCAAAAAGTTGGCGGAGGCTAGAGAGGAGACATTTTCAACTTTTCCCTGGCGCATGTGCTGCAGCAAAAAAAAACTCAATACAGAACACAAAGAAGGAACTTGATATATGGGACGGGAGGAATGCCATATTCTCAGCTTTAGGAGATGAGTCCAACTATAGTACTGTTTACCAATGAATAATATTACGCGATTTTCATTATGACGAGATATCTATATATGTAATATTTAGATCGCCTGCATTATTTAAGAATAATGCTACAGGACTCTCATAATGATCCGAAGAGATTAGTGTAACTTGTGGATTTGTTGCCAAATAATGGATTGATTGATAAAAGAGTTGCATAAGGAAATATCGGTGTGTGCGTGGCAGGTGTCCTGAAATATTTTTCTTACATGTGCAATGTACGTGTATTAAATGATGGATTGAAAGGAAAAAGCTTTAAAAAGGATTGGAATAAATTAGCTTTTGAAAATAGTAAGAAAAAGATTCGGAGTTGTCGACTCCAACGTGGATCCTTTGAGAAAGAGAAATGATAAAATAAAATAAAGAAAGAATTTAACTCAAAAAGATTGAGTTGGACAGGAGATGACTGCACCTAGATGCTCTCTCCATTAGCTGAGAAACTATGAGGAACGACCACAAATCAACTTCTTAGTAGTTTTCTTTCTAGCGGCTGGTCGCCACTTTTTTTTTTTTTTGAAAAAAAAAAGGAATTCCGCCTTCCGTTCTTCCTGCCCCTTTAATTTAATTCCAATTTTCCACTCTTTGCCTAAGCTTAATTACTCATTCCATTTCATTGTGGCAAGTATTACCATGCACTCATTTAGTGGTGGAGCTGACAGAGCTTAAATAGATCATACATGATCAAGTGTTCAATGTATCTGTGCAAGTTTTGCAGAGGTTCATGGTTCAATGAAAAATTCAAAGAATTATAATTGTATTGATGCACAAAGCTTCTATTATAGGGTGATTTCTCACCTGCCACTCACTACTACTCTACAGCTGCCACTACTTCCACCAACTGATACGGAAATAAGTAGCTGGATTCTCATTTGATGGACATGACCATAGAAAAATACACTGAAAATAGTGTGTATTTACTCGCACACGTGTATAAGTAAGACCAAAGTGTATTCGTTGACTTCCTTAATTCAACCTGTTTGCATTTCTTCCTTATTATTAGGGTTTGGAATTTCTATTGGAGCCGAGTTAGAACTTAGAAATTTAGAATAAGTTTTATTTGTAATTGTGTTGTATAATTAAGGCTGTGTTTGAATTTAAATTATTATATGCCAAGATGGCTATGTAAATGGATGTAGAACTTGCCGGGCCCAACTGAGTTTTCAGAAACACTCTGCATGGCCCATCTGGCCTACAATGTGTTAAATTATTTTTGTTTTGCATCAACCATATGCAGTCTTCTACAATTTTAAGATTTATTAGAAATGACGGTGGCACCATTCTGTTTCATATTATCATGATTGCTCAATTATGAAATGTACCATTAGTAGATTCAATAAAAAATTGAAAATCTAGATTCATAGAAACTCAAAATGCTTTTTGTGCTGGTTCCTTGTAGAGATATGTTGAATTTAAGTTGACCATTTCTATTCTTCAGCGGTTGATTTACAGTGGATAGAGGAGTAGAGATTCGTCTACATTTTCTTCCAAGGCACAATGCAACGATGAGTTTACCCCCTGATCTCTTTCGTTAGACACAAGAATACCAAAAAAAGAAAGAGTGTTGAAATGAGATGTTATATCAAAGAGTGCAATGTTCTGTCCTGCTTCGGTAATAGACTTGTGGTGCAAGAATTTGTATGGATTCACTAATCCCCTCATCGCAGTTTGATGGGTGCCACAACAGCCAGGTTATTGTGAGCGAGTGCTTAGAAGCTTGACTGCCAATTGAAAGAAAAACAGTCGTCTCCGCAAATAAAACGTAATCTTCCAATGTCAAACAAACCTCCTCTGTGTGCATGTGTATGTTCACAAAACCCTCTCCCTTGTAATTATCTAAATACTTTCCCCCTGGATAAACACATATTAAATAATTATAAAGTGACGTGCAACAATCAATTTAAAGAAGCTTATCTTTTTAGAATTCAAGCTCATATCTCAGGCACAAAACAAAACACCATAGATCATAATGCACCCAAGAAAAAGCAAAAACCCAAACATGGAAAGCATCGCAGAGCCCTCTCCTCGCAAAGAGGGGGGGAGGTGGGGACGGAAATAATGGCATCTTTGCAGGCACGATTTGAGGCATCACCTATCTAAGAATCCACTTATTACAAAAGACCAAATGGACGATATTGATGAACTTAAGCAGTAGCCAGTAAGGAACAACGTAAAACCAAGTTTCATCAACAGAGCCTCGGACCCCATTGCGATGGAAACTTTTCCAAAGGCATTATATCAGGTTCGGGAAAAGCATGCACATTGCCCATCAAAATCCCAAACCACCAACCCTTCTCTCTCTCTATCTCTCTCTCTTTTTCTTGCTCCCAATTTTTTTTTAATCTTCCTCTGATGTTAATAATTATTTAATCCTTTCGGCTTCCATCGCTGATCGGCTTCCAGTCGGACGACGTCCTGAGCCCCCGTTTCTAAACCCTAAACCCCTCGGATGGTAACCAAGTAGCGTTAGCTTCAGACTCAGACCACTCATGCATCGTAGAGTTGTGATTTCAGAGAAGTCCTGGTATGATCGTTCCCCACTCTATCTGTGGTTGCTCTCAACGGTGGTCCTTCCCTAGTCTCAGCTGACTATTTGTTTCATGGAGACATCACCATGGCTATGCATCTGAAGCATCTAATATCGTGCCCGTGACATTCAGACAGGGCTATAATATTCTTTCACAACTTGTCAATTTTTTTTATGCTACATCAGATCAACTCTCTCCAAGTCTATTTATTAATGAGTCAAAATATCTATTTTTTGCTATATGCATGCATGGCACGTCAATGACATTGGCCATTAATTGTTGCCTGCCATGTTTTTTAATTATTTTTGGAATGTTGATTGATCATCAAGAAAGCGTTGGATTCCAAGCACATGAAGAGTTGTGGGCTTTAAAGTAACACCTTAAAAGTTATATTCTGAACTGAATAGTCTTTGATATTTTTATCATAACTTTCTCTAAAATCATCCAATTGATGCATGGTTAATGGCATTGAAAACTAGACTCTTATATCTTACAACAAGTTATAAATCTTTATTAGATTCCAAAGATATGAACTCTTTTACATAAACTCAGAGATGAATTCTTTTCCACCTAGGAAGGATGATGCAGTGCAGATTTATTAAACTAAGTAGTATTTAGTGTTTCTACCATAACTTTCCCTAAAGTTATCCAATTCATGCATGGTTGGTGCAATTAAAAACTAGATTCCTTTATCTTTCCAATAAATTATAAATATTAATCAGATTCAAAGGATATAAACTCCTTTATCTAAATTCAGAGATGAATTCTTTTTCCACCTAGGAAGGATGATGCAGTGCAGATTTATTAAACTAAGTAGTATTTAGTGTTTTTACCATAACATTCTCTAGAGTTATCCAATTCATACACGGTTAATGGCATTCGAAACTATACTTCCTAACCTTTTCAACTAGCTATAAATATTGATTAGATTCTAAGCAAATACGTAGTTGTAGAGCTTCAAAATGATGCCTTAGAAGTTAAATGCTGAAGTAAATAGTTTTTGATATTTTTATTATAACTTTTTCTACAGTCATCCAATTAATGCATTGTTGGTGGCATTTGAAACTAGACTCCTTTATCTTTCCAACAAGCTATAATCTTGATCAGATTTTAAGTATATTAACTCCTTTATCTAAACTCAAGAATAAGTTTTGTCCACCTAAAGAGGATGATGCAGTGTAGATTTATTAAACTAAGTAGTATTTGATATTTTTACCATAACATTCTCTAAAGTTATCTAATTCATACATTATTATTGGAATTAAAACTAGAATACATTACCTTTCCAACAAGCTATAAATATGGACCAGATTCTAAGCACAAAAAGAGTTGTAGAGCTTTAAAGTAATACCTTAAAAGTTATATGCTCAACAAAATCATCTTTGATATTTTTATCATAACTTTCTCTAGAATCATTCAATTCATGCATGGTTAGTGTCATTGAAAAACAGACTCCTTTATCTTTCCAACAAGTTATAAATCTTGATCAGATTCTAAGGATAGAAACTCCTTTATCTAAATTCATAGATGAATTCTTTTCCACCTAGGGAGGTTGATGTAGTGCAGATTTATTAAACTAAGTAGTATTTAGTTTTTCTACAATAACTTTCTCTAGTATTATCCAATTCATGCATGGTTGATGGCATTGGAAAGTAGACTTCTTTATATTTATAATGAGCTATAAATATTGATTATATTCTAAGCACATACAAAGATGTAGAGCTTCAAAGTGATGCCTTAGAAGTTAAATGCTAAACTGAATAGTTTTTGATATTTTTACTATAACTTTCTCTAGAGTCACCCAATTCATGCATGGTTGGTGGCATTGGAAACTACTTCTTTATCTTTCTAATAAGCTATAAATCTTGATCAGATTTTAAGTATATTAACTCATTTATCTAAACTTAGGGATAAGTTCTTCCACACCTAAAGAGGATATTGCACTGTAGATTTATTAAACTAAGTAGTATTTAGTATTTCTACCATAACTTTCTCTAGAGTTATCTAATTCATACATTGTAGGTCGCATTGGAAACTAAAATTCTTTACCTTTCCAATGAACTATAAATATTGATCAGATTACAAGCACATGAAGAGTTGTAGAGCTTTAAAGTAACACCTTAAAAGTTATATGTTGAACTGAATAGTCTTTGATATTTTTATCATAACTTTCTCTAGGATCATCCAATTTATGAATGGTTAGCAGCATTGAAAACTAGACTCCTATATCTTTCCAACAAGTTATAAATCTTGATTAGATTTTAAAGATATAAACTTCTTTATCTAAGCTCAGAGATAAATTCTTTTTCACCTAGGGAGGATGATGCAGTGCAGATTTATTAAACTAAGTAGTTTCAGTGTTTCTATCATAACTTTCTCTAAATTTATCCAATTCATGCATTGTTGGTGGCATTGAAAAAAGACTTTTTTATCTTTCCAATAAATTATAAATATTAATCAGATTTTATGGATATAAACTCCTTTATCTAAACTCAGAGATGAATTCTTTTTCCACCTAGGGAGGATGATGCAGTGCAGATTTATTAAACTAAGTAGTATTTAGTATTTTTACCATAACATCTTTAGAGTTATCCAATTCATACATGGTTAGTAAAATTTAAAACTAGACTTCTTTACCTTTTCAACTAGCTATAAATTAGATTCTAAGCAAATGCATAGTTATAGAGCTTCAAAATGATGCCTTAGAAGTTAAATGCTGAACTAAATAGTTTTTGATATTTTAATTATAACTTTTTCTAAAGTCACCCAATTAATGCATGGTTGGTGGCATTTGAAATAAGACTCCTTTATCTTTCCAACAATCTATAAATCTTGATCAGATTTAAAGAATATTAACTATTTTATGTAAACTCAGGGATAAGTTTTTTTAACCTAGAGATGATGATGCAGTGTAGATTTATTAAACTAAGTAGTATTTAATATTGTTACCATAACTTTCTTTAAAGTTATCTAATTCATACATTGTTGGTGGAATTGGAAACTAGAATTATTTTACCATTCCAACGAGCTATAAATATGGAACAGATTCTAAGCACATAAAGGGTTATAGAGCTTTAAAGTAATACCTTAAAAGTTATATGCTGAACAGAATGGTCTTTGATATTTTTATCATAACTTTCTCTACAATCATCCAATTCATGCATGATTAGTGGCATTAAAAACTAGACTCCTTTATCTTTCCAATAAGTTATAAATCTTGATCAGATTCTAAGGATATAAACTCTTTTATCTAAATTCATAGATAATTTTTTTTCCTCCTAGGGAGGTTGATGTAGTGCAGATTTATTAAACTAAGTAGTATTTAGTTTTTTTACAATAACTTTCCCTAGTATTATCTAATTTATGCATGATTGGTGGCACTGAAAAGTAGACTTCTTTACATTTCCAACAAGCTATAAATATTGATAAGATTTTAAGCACATGCAGAGTTGTAGAGCTTCAAAGTGATGCCTTAGAAGTTAAATGCTGAACTAAATAGTTTTTGATATTTTTATTATAACTTTCTCTAGAGTCACCTAATTCATGCATGGTTGGTGAAATTGAAAACTAGACTTTTATATTTCTAATAAGCTATAAATATTGATCAGATTTTAAGTATATTAACTTATTTTTTTAAACTTAGGGATAAGCTCTTCCCCACCTAAAGAGGATATTGCAGCGTAGATTTATTAAACTAAGTAGTATTTAGTATTTCTACCATAACTTTCTCTAGAGTTATCTAATTCATACATTGTTGTTGGCATTGGAAACTAGAATTCTTTACCTTTCCAATGACCTATAAATATTGATCAGATTACAAGCACATGAAGAGTTATAGAGCTTTAAAGTAACACCTTAAAAGTTATATGCTGAACTGAATAGTCTTTGATATTTTTATCATAACTTTCTCTAAAATCATCCAATTGATGCATGGTTAATGGCATTGAAAACTAGACTCCTATATCTTTACAACAAGTTATAAATCTTTATTAGATTCCAAAGATATAAACTCCTTTATTTAAACTCAGAGATGAATTCTTTTCCACCTAGGAATGATGATGTAGTGCAGATTTATTAAACTAAGTAGAATTTAGTGTTTCTATCATAACTTTCCCTAGAGTTATCCAATTCATGCATGGTTGGTGGAATTAAAAACTAGATTCCTTTATCTTTCAATAAATTATAAATATTAATCAGATTTAAAGGATATAAACTCCTTTATCTAAACTCAGAGATGAATTCTTTTTCCACCTAGGAAGGATGATGCAGTGCAGATTTATTAAACTAAGTAGTATTTAGTATTTTTACCATAACATTTCTAGAGTTATCCAATTCATACACGTTAATGGCATTCAAACTATACTTCTTAACCTTTTAACTAGCTATAAATATTGATTAGATTCTAAGCAAATGCATAGTTGTAGAGCTTCAAAATGATGCCTTAGAAGTTAAATGCTGAAGTGAATAGCTTTTGATATTTTTTATAACTTTTTCTGCAGTCATCCAATTAATGCATTGTTGGTGGCATTTGAAACTAGACTCCTTTATCTTTCCAACAAGCTATAAATCTTGATTAGATTTTAAGTATATAACTCCTTTTTCTAAACTCAAGAATAAGTTTTTTCCACCTAAAGAGGATGATGCAGTGTAGATTTATTAAACTAAGTAGTATTTGATATTTTTACCATAACTTTCTCTAAAGTTATCTAATTCATACATTATTATTGGAATTGGAAACTAGAATACATTACCTTTCCAACAAGCTATAAATATGGACCAGATTCTAAGCACAAAAAGAGTTGTAGAGCTTTAAAGTAATACCTTAAAAGTTATATGCTCAACAAAATGGTCTTTGATATTTTTATCATAACTTTCTCTAGAATCATTCAATTCATGCATAGTTAGTGGCATTGAAAAATAGACTCCTTTATCTTTCCAACAAGTTATAAATCTTGATCAGATTCTAAGGATAGAAACTCCTTTATCTAAATTCATAGATAAATTCTTTTCCACCTAGGGAGGTTGATGTAGTGCAGATTTATTAAACTAAGTAGTATTTAGTTTTTCTACAATAACTTTCTCTAGTATTATCCAATTCATGCATGGTTGATGGCATTGAAAAGTAGACTTCTTTATATTTCTAACGAGCTATAAATATTGATTAGATTCTAAGCACATGCAAAGTTGTAGAGCTTCAAAGTGATGCCTTAGAAGTTAAATGCTGAACTGAATAGTTTTTGATATTTTTACTATAACTTTCTCTAGAGTCACCCAATTCATGCATGGTTGGTGGCATTGAAACTAGACTTCTTTATCTTTCTAATAAGTTATAAATCTTGATCAGATTTTAAGTATATAACTCATTTATCTAAACTTAGGGATAAGTTCTTCCCACCTAAAGAGGATATTGCACTGTAGATTTATTAAACTAAGTAGTATTTAGTATTTCTACCATAACTTTCTCTAGAGTTATCTAATTCATACATTGTAGGTCGCATTGGAAACTAAAATTCTTTACCTTTCCAATGAACTATAAATATTGATCAGATTACAAGCACATGAAGAGTTGTAGAGCTTTAAAGTAACACCTTAAAAGTTATATGTTGAACTGAATAGTCTTTGATATTTTTATCATAACTTTCTCTAGGATCATCCAATTTATGCATGGTTAGTAGCATTGAAAACTAGACTCCTATATCTTTCCAACAAGTTATAAATCTTAATTAGATTTCAAAGATATAAACTTCTTTATCTAAACTCAGAGATAAATTCTTTTTCACCTAGGGAGGATGATGCAGTGCAGATTTATTAAACTAATAGTATTCAGTGTTTCTATCATAACTTTCTCTAAATTTATCCAATTCATGCATTGTTGGTGGCATTGAAAACAAGACTTCTTTATCTTTCCAATAAATTATAAATATTAATCAGATTTTATGGATATAAACTCCTTTATCTAAACTCAGAGATGAATTCTTTTTCCATCTAGGGAGGATGATGCAGTGCAGATTTATTAAACTAAGTAGTATTTAGTATTTTTACCATAACATCTTTAGAGTTATCCAATTCATACATGGTTAGTGGCATTCAAAACTAGACTTCTTTACCTTTTCAACTAGCTATAAATTAGATTCTAAGCAAATGCATAGTTGTAGAGCTTCAAAATGATGCCTTAGAAGTTAAATGCTGAACTAAATAGTTTTTGATATTTTAATTATAACTTTTTCTAAAGTCACCCAATTAATGCATGGTTGGTGGCATTTGAAATAAGACTCCTTTATCTTTCCAACAAGCTATAAATCTTGATCAGATTTAAAGTATATTAACTATTTTATTTAAACTCAGGGATAAGTTTTTTTTAACCTAGATGATGATGCAGTGTAGATTTATTAAACTAAGTAGTATTTAATATTTTTACCATAACTTTCTTTAAAGTTATCTAATTCATACATTGTTGGTGGAATTGGAAACTAGAATTCTTTTACCGTTCCAACGAGCTATAAATATGGTACAGATTCTAAGCACATAAAGGGTTTAGAGCTTTAAAGTAATACCTTAAAAGTTATATGCTGAACAGAATGTCTTTGATATTTTTATCATAACTTTCTCTACAATCATCCAATTCATGCATGATTAGTGGCATTAAAAACTAGACTCCTTTATCTTTCCAATAAGTTATAAATCTTGATCAGATTCTAAGGATATAAACTTTTATCTAAATTCATAGATAATTTTTTTCTCCTAGGGAGGTTGATGTAGTGCAGATTTATTAAACTAAGTAGTATTTAGTTTTTTTTACAATAACTTTCTCTAGTATTATCTAATTTATGCATGATTGGTGGCACTGAAAAGTAGACTTCTTTACATTTCAACAAGCTATAAATATTGATAATTTTTAGCACATGCAGAGTTGTAGAGCTTCAAAGTAATGCCTTAGAAGTTAAATGCTGAACTAAATAGATTTTGATATTTTTATTATAACTTTCTCTAGAGTCACCTAATTCATGCATGGTTGGTGAATTGAAAACTAGACTTCTTTATATTTCTAATAAGCTATAAATATTGATCAGATTTTAAGTATATTAACTTATTTTTTAAACTTAGGGATAAGCTCTTCCCCACCTAAAGAGGATATTGCAGTGTAGATTTATTAAACTAAGTAGTATTTAGTATTTCTACCATAACTTTCTCTAGAGTTATCTAATTCATACATTGTTGTTGGCATTGGAAACTAGAATTCTTTACCTTTCCAATGACCTATAAATATTGATCAGATTACAAGCACATGAAGAGTTATAGAGCTTTAAAGTAACACCTTAAAAGTTATATGCTGAACTGAATAGTCTTTGATATTTTTATCATAACTTTCTCTAAAATCATCCAATTGATGCATGGTTAATGGCATTGAAAACTAGACTCCTATATCTTTACAAAAAGTTATAAATCTTTATTAGATTCCAAAGATATGAACTCCTTTATCTAAACTCAGAGATGAATTCTTTTCCACCTAGGAAGGATGATGCAGTGCAGATTTATTAAACTAAGTAGAATTTAGTGTTTCTACCATAACTTTCCCTAGAGTTATCCAATTCATGCATGGTTGGTGGAATTAAAAACTAGATTCCTTTATCTTTCCAATAAATTATAAATATTAATCAGATTTAAAGGATATAAACTCCTTTATCTAAACTCAGAGATGAATTCTTTTTCCACCTAGGAAGGATGATGCAGTGCAGATTTATTAAACTAAGTAGTATTTAGTATTTTTACCATAACATTCTCTAGAGTTATCCAATTCATACACGGTTAATGGCATTCGAAACTATACTTCTAACCTTTTCAACTAGCTATAAATATTGATTAGATTCTAAGCAAATGCATAGTTGTAGAGCTTCAAAATGATGCCTTAGAAGTTAAATGCTGAAGTGAATAGCTTTTGATATTTTTATTATAACTTTTTCTCAGTCATCCAATTAATGCATTGTTGGTGGCATTTGAAACTAGACTCCTTTATCTTTCCAACAAGCTATAAATCTTGATTAGATTTTAAGTATATTAACTCCTTTATCTAAACTCAAGAATAAGTTTTTTCCACCTAAAGAGGATGATGCAGTGTAGATTTATTAAACTAAGTAGTATTTGATATTTTTACCATAACTTTCTCTAAAGTTATCTAATTCATACATTATTATTAGAATTGGAAACTAGAATACATTACCTTTCCAACAAGCTATAAATATGGACCAGATTCTAAGCACAAAAAGAGTTGTAGAGCTTTAAAGTAATACCTTAAAAGTTATATGCTCAACAAAATGGTCTTTGATATTTTTATCATAACTTTCTCTAGAATCATTCAATTCATGCATAGTTAGTGGCATTGAAAAATAGACTCCTTTATCTTTCCAACAAGTTATAAATCTTGATCAGATTCTAAGGATAGAAACTCCTTTATCTAAATTCATAGATGAATTCTTTTCCACCTAGGGAGGTTGATGTAGTGCAGATTTATTAAACTAAGTAGTATTTAGTTTTTCTACAATAACTTTCTCTAGTATTATCCAATTCATGCATGGTTGATGGCATTGGAAAGTAGACTTCTTTATATTTTTAACGAGCTATAAATATTGATTAGATTCTAAGCACATGCAAAGTTGTAGAGCTTCAAAGTGATGCCTTAGAAGTTAAATGCTGAACTGAATAGTTTTTGATATTTTTACTATAACTTTCTCTAGAGTCACCCAATTCATGCATGGTGGCATTGGAAACTAGACTTCTTTATCTTTCTAATAAGTTATAAATCTTGATCAGATTTTAAGTATATTAACTCATTTATCTAAACTTAGGGATAAGTTCTTCCCCACCTAAAGAGGATATTGCACTGTAGATTTATTAAACTAAGTAGTATTTAGTATTTCTACCATAACTTTCTCTAGAGTTATCTAATTATACATTGTAGGTCGCATTGGAAACTAAATCTTTACCTTTCCAATGAACTATAAATATTGATCAGATTACAAGCACATGAAGAGTTGTAGAGCTTTAAAGTAACACCTTTAAAGTTATATGTTGAACTGAATAGTCTTTGATATTTTTATCATAACTTTCTCTAGGATCATCCAATTTATGCATGGTTAGTAGCATTGAAAACTAGACTCCTATATCTTTCCAACAAGTTATAAATCTTGATTAGATTTCAAAGATATAAACTTCTTTATCTAAACTCAGAGATAAATTCTTTTTCACCTAGGGAGGATGATGCAGTGCAGATTTATTAAACTAAGAAGTATTCAGTGTTTCTATCATAACTTTCTCTAAATTTATCCAATTCATGCATTGTTGGTGGCATTGAAAACAAGACTTCTTTATCTTTCAATAAATTATAAATATTAATTAGATTTTATGGATAAAAACTCCTTTATCTAAACTCAGATATGAATTTTTTTCCACCTAGGAAGGATGATGCAGTGCAGATTTATTAAACTAAGTAGTATTTAGTATTTTTACCATAACATTCTTTAGAGTTATCCAATTCATACATGGTTAGTGGCATTCAAAACTAGACTTCTTTACTTTTTAACTAGCTATAATTAGATTCTAAACAAATGCATAGTTGTAGAGCTTCAAAATGATGCCTTAGAAGTTAAATGCTGAACTAAATAGTTTTTGATATTTTAATTATAACTTTTTCTAAAGTCACCCAATTAATGCATGGTTGGTGGCATTTGAAATAAGACTCCTTTATCTTTTCAACAAGCTATAAATCTTGATCAGATTTAAAGTATATTAACTATTTTATTTAAACTAAGGATAAGTTTTTTTTAACCTAGAGATGATGATGCAGTGTAGATTTATTAAACTAAGTAGTATTTAATATTTTTACCATACCTTTCTTTAAAGTTTCTAATTCATTCATTGTTGGTGGAATTGAAAACTAGAATTCTTTTACCGTTCGAACGAGCTATAAATATGGAACAGATTCTAAGCACATAAAGGGTTATAGAGCTTTAAAGTAATACTTAAAAGTTATATGCTGAACAGAATGGTCTTTGATATTTTTATCATAACTTTCTCAATCATCCAATTCATGCATGATTAGTGGCATTAAAAACTAGACTCCTTTATCTTTCCAATAAGTTATAAATCTTGATCAGATTCTAAGGATATAAACTCTTTTATCTAAATTCATAGATAAATTTTTTTCCTCCTAGGGAGGTTGATGTAGTGCAGATTTATTAAACTAAGTAGTATTTAGTTTTTTTACAATAACTTTCCCTATTATTATCTAATTTATGCATGATTGGTGGCACTGAAAAGGTAGACTTCCTACATTTCCAACAAGCTATAAATATTGATAAGATTTTAAGCACATGCAGAGTTGTAGAGCTTCAAAGTGATGCCTTAGAAGTTAAATGCTGAACTAAATAGTTTTTGATATTTTTATTATAACTTTCTCTAGAGTCACCTAATTCATGCATGGTTGGTGAAATTGAAAACTAGATTCTTTATATTTCTAATAAGCTATAAATATTGATCAGATTTTAAGTATATTAACTTATTTTTTTAAACTTAGGGATAAGCTCTTCCCCACCTAAAGAGGATATTGCAGTGTAGATTTATTAAACTAAGTAATATTTAGTATTTCTACCATAACTTTCTCTAGAGTTATCTAATTCATACATTGTTGTTGGCATTAGAAACTAGAATTCTTTACCTTTCCAATGACCTATAAATATTGATCAGATTACAAGCACATGAAGAGTTGTAGAGCTTTAAAGTAAGACCTTAAAAGTTATATGCTGAACTGAATAGTCTTTGATATTTTTATCATAACTTTCTTTAGAATCATTCAATTCATGCATGGTTAGTGGCATTAAAATTTAGACTCCTATATCTTTACAACAAGTTATAAATCTTTATTAGATTCCAAAGATATGAACTCCTTTATGTAAACTCAAAGATGAATTCTTTTCCACCAAAGGAGGATGATGCAGTGCAGATTTATTAAACTAAGTAGTATTTAGTATTTCTACCACAACTTTCTCTAGAGTTATCCAATTCATGCATGGTTGATGGCATTAAAAACTAGATTCCTTTATCTTTCCAATAAATTATAAATATTAATCAGATTCTAAGGATATAAACTCCTTTATCAAAACTAGAGATGAATTCTTTTTTCGCCTAGGGAGGATGATGGAGTGCAGATTTATTAAACTAAGTAGTATTTAGTGTTTTTCCCATAACATTCTCTAGAGTTATCCACTTATACATGGTTAGTGGCTTTCGAAACTAGACTTATTTACCTTTTCAACTAGCTATAAATGTTGATTAGATTCTAAGCAAATGCATAGTTGTAGAGCTTCAAAATTATACCTTAGAAGTTAAATGCTGAAGTGAATAGCTTTTGATATTTTTATTATAACTTTTTCTAGAGTCACCCAATTAATGCATGGTTGGTGGCATTTGAAACTAGACTCCTTTATCTTTCCATCTAGTAGTTCTCAAAAAGTGGAAAAAATTAAAATGTGGTTTGAACTAGCAGCAGGTCCCTATAATATAAAAGCTAATTTTCTTATCAGTATATTAAAAGACATTTCCTCTCATTTATGGCATTTCCATGGGATGGGATCTACTTTGGATTAATGAGCATTGGATCAAAATGGCAAGGCAACGACAGATAAGGCCAAGCCATGATTGGGGACATCTTGTAGAGCTTATTTACAGTTGTGTCATCTGAGCTTCAAACTCAGAATCTTCTTTGAAAGAGGGATGATGCCTTACTTATAAACGCATCACTTTGATTTCGTACGTCTCGTTTCATGAGAAAATATATCAGATTCTACCAGATTAATAAATCTATATTTTTTCATTTACTTACCGTTACTTATATTGCTAGTGCTCTTTTGCTTCAAGAAAACACCATACTTGGGAAATTTCTCTCTTTAAGCTCTGCCTCTTCCAACCAAGAAAATAAGAAGATAGAAATTAGATTTTGAAACAATTAATGATGTTTTGCAAACTTGTTAAATGACTTCTATATCAATAGAAAATAGTAAATCATTTCAAATAAGTACTCTGATGCTCAATCCAAATACCATTCACTTCACTCTAAAAGGTTAAAATGCCTAAAAATGGCACAGCATGCAAAGCAAGTCTAACTTGTTTATTAATTTTTCACATGCAAAGCAAGTCCAAAGGCCGACGGCACGACATGCCCTATGACCGGGAACTAGCTGCCCTATATATGCCCTATGGCAAAGACTCCTTGCCTCTTTGTCAGAGACTTCATTTTCAAGTTAACCTCAATTTGACGTATTGAATCTGAATTCACTCATGCAAGGCACTTAAATAGAGGAGTAGGTCTTTAACTTCAGCAAATTCTCAAAATGGCTAGTGACAAACGCTCGTGTATATGAGCAATGATGATGTTAAACTACGTACGGTTGCTTTTCTTGTTACATGCATATATATACATACATACATACATACATATATATATATATATAAAGCATGCAGTCGACTCGAATAATTCCATGCCATCAACACGTCACGGGTTCGAGGAATGACGCTTTGGCCGACTCGAATAATTCCAAGATTAATTCTTGGAGCCTGAAATGTGGGTGTTGGAAGGGCTAAGGTATGTCTAATTTTTCTATTCTGACTGCTGGCACCTGGGTGGGGTCAGGTTGACTAACTCGCCTTCGAGCGGGGAACGGCTGCGCAAATCTCGCGCCATGCATAGAACATTTCCTGACGGGGAACGGGGCCGTATGGGACCTAGCTACGGGTCGGCAAGGCCCTTCTTCCCCTTTTCTGTACCCAAAAAAAAAAATCAAAGGCGATACTTTAAAAACCTGGTATAACCTATTTCCACGATTGTTTGGGTGTAGTACGTTGGGTTGAAAGATTGAGCTACGGCATTGTGCCACCGATACAAAATTTTAGGACTTTTCGTGGGACACCACAGAGCGCGGTTAATAATAATATATAATAAAAAGAAAACCTCGACAAATTAAGACCAGAGAAGTGGAACGAAAGCTCTATCCGTGGATTGTGCCTATGCTATTCAATCTGTTGGTTATGACATCTCTAGCCTCTGGGGTTCCCTTCTGCTTCGGCAGCAAACCGTCGTACGGTATTCATTTCATGGGAGCCCCCCCTCCAGGGTTTGTCAAAATCAATTTTGATGGGAGTGTCCACACAGACTAGCTGGTTCGCCTTCATCATTCGCGGGCCACAGGGCGATATGCTAGCGGCTGACGGATTTGGTACCCTGGATTCCTCTGTTCCTATGTCCGAGCTTTATGCTGTATGGGCAGGTATTTCTTATGCTTCTCAGACTCTTCGAGCACAGAGGCTTGTGATTGAGGGAGACTCTATGACAGTCATACAGTGGATGCGGAAGGAGAGTTTTCTTGATGTATCCACCAATCCGATCCTCAGGGATATTTGGACCATGCTTTAGGAGGTGGATACTGCCCAGATTCGACATGTATTCCGTGAAGCCAATACGGCAGCTGACTGGGCAGCGGCGGCCGTGGCTCAGCATGTAGACTATAGGATATGGAGGATGGGTGACCCCTGTCCCCCTGTGTTGTTGCAAATTTTATATTCGGATGTATCTGGATTGACCCACACTAGACTAGTGTGATCTCCCGTGTGTACCAAAAAAAAAACTCTATCCATTTTGCAACTAAAATGAAATAAATGACGCTTAATCTAGTCTCTTGTTCATACAGGCACTGCGCCCGTGCTAAGCAAATGAGCTATGACTTCCTGGAGATTTCCGGCCATGACTTCCCCGTCAAGCAAATGCGTTTATAAATAGCCGTAGTAACCACCGGAAGAAATTAAGCTAAGACATAAGCTTGGGACATCTGTTTGGTTTCTTCTACCTCCTTGGAGCTTTCAGCAGCCCAGAATTTAAGGTATGTGATATCTTAGCCAGCGTTTAGTTGTGTTATCTTAATTGAACAATATATATCACAAATTGAATTGTTGGTTGCAAAGGAAATATGCCAGCCATATACTTGATTATTGTGATGATACCAGTCATGGTAAAACAAAGAAAATGTTGATTGAGGTGTTACACTTCAGCTTTAGTACCCAGAAGTACACTTTAGCCTTTTAGAATAGAATACTCTGATGCTCAATCCACCACGTACGTTGTCTTCATTCCTTCCTTGCTTCTTCCATTTCTCAGCCTACTCCACCTCCCACATATTAATTTCTAGCCCCCTCCCTTCAATCTCTCTCGAGCCAAAGGCCACTCCTCACCATCTATCTAACCGGTGGGAAGCCTCCCAGTCTCTCATTCCCATCCTCTCTCTCTCTCTCTGCGGGATAGCTCAAGGAGGCGTGGGCAGGTACGTATGATTCGTAGAGTGTTTTAGGAATTACTCCATCTGCCTAACGTTCTGAGTACAACCTCTCGTAGATAGAGAGCGCGAATGCCTCCGGTGGCAAGGTTTCTCCAGACAACATCCGACCACTTGGCGGAGCCGGTGGACTCGAGATTGACCCTCATCGTTTTCATCCTGACGGTTCTCCTCTGCGCCGTCATCTTTGTGGTGGGACTCGTCCTCTTGGCGCATTGTGTCTGGCTGTGGCTGCGATGGTCTCGCTGGCTCCGGCGGGTCCTCCTGGAAGCTTCTCCCGTACCTGATGATGTCGTCGTCTAGCTGTGAAAATTTCAAAAAAAAAAAAATATTTGCATGCACTTTCTTATTACTCCTATGCATGCACTTTGTAAGTTGCCATGTAGAGAATGCCATCTTATATAAACAAACAAGCATAGTGAACTTTATACAGTGATTTGCAATCCATCTTACTTGTGGCAGATCATTTCATCTTTTAAACCATGGCTTGGGTACATAATATGTAATATAAGCTTGTCTTTCATCTATGAACCTAACACCATGTTTGGAAGGTCAATAATTGAGGTAAACAAATATTTAAATTAGATGTAACAAGATATTCCAAAGATTCGAAGCATCCAAACAGGCTGCAAATGAACTAGCTACTAATCATTCTTATTCTGTCGATGAGAAAATAAGAGTCCATTATGCTTATTCATTCGAGCTCTTTATAACATAACATTGGAACTTCTAAAACATTCGGCACTATCTGCAATGCAGTTCCTCAAAAATCTATGTGGAAGAAATACAACCTAGCAAGAAAGCTGCTCCTTTCCTTCTCCATTTGTTTCTTCTCTTTTTTTTTTTTACAAAAAAAGAAAAATGAAGCATGAAAAGTGGCAATCTAATGGTTTCCTTGGAGACAACGGATTAAAAAAAAAAGATTACGGTGGTATGGTCCATTTGCAAGTATGATTTTATGCATGTGTTTTTGTGTCATTTGTGTTGGAAAATATTTTTGATCTTACAAAAAATCCCTTTCTAAAAATTTGCTAGAAATATGTTATAGAAATTTAAATATACAAATAAAGTAAAACCAAAAGATAAGATGGATCAAACCAGGACCGAGGCGTGTTAGACACTGCCCTAAGAATCAGATTTTTGCCCCTTCATACAGGTTGTTGGCGATCTGTCCCCAAGGTACAATGACCCGGCTCGACCCGATCCTCCTACTATGAGCACGATCGTGTGGAGGTGAAACCCAACGATTACCTTCAGATGCCTAAGAAAAAATTAATAAAATAAATAAAATGAGATAAAACAAATCTTCATTCTAGATTGATGCCTTTCCTCAATCTGAATCCCTGAGCCTATTTATAGGCTCGCCATAAAAGCTCCAACGGCTCGGCCCATAATGGCCTTAAAGGCCTAATGGCCGTTAGCCCCAAATTACGTCAAAAATGGCTTACAAAATAAATTATTTGGGCCATTTCTGAATGTTGGTGAATGTTGGCCTTCCAACGTTCATGCAACGTTCAGTTGGAACGTTGCGACAATGGAGCCGGTGAACGTCTGCGAACGTCCGAAACGTTCACAGGCGTTCTTTCCTTTTTTTTTTTTTTATTTTTATTATTTAAACTTTTCTAACAATCTCCCACAAAAGTTTAAAATTAAAAAAATAAAATAAATATAACAAAAATTTTAGGGCATCTTATACTGCGCAATAGGTGAGGTGTCCTATGGACTTGAACCTCACTTAGTGTTGATTGTATACATCTGAAGGAACCATAGTGGATTAGACCTTGAACTAGGTCCTTTGACTCAGACTTCTACTAATCACACACACAGTATGGATCAATTGGGTTTAAGCGGTTAGCGCATATTAAAGGCCTTGCGCTTAGTACCTTGATTTTTCATGAGAATTCTTTAAGGTTAGCCCAAACCTTTAGTCACGGCCTAATATGGCGATTCTCAGATAGGTGAATCCTCCAAGGGTATTTGTGACAATACCCTGCATATAACCTACCTCGGATCCATTAAGAGTATGACTCAAACTTACACAAATTTACTTTGTCACTTTATAAGAGCACTCATCATAAGGATGGGATGAAAAATTTTCAAAATGTGTGCTCTAACACGATCACTCAATCAGCTTCGTTTCTACCATATTGAACCTCATTCATGGGATCTCCAATCACAGAGGTTGGGTATCCACTGCTAACGACCAAATAATGGGCTTAAGCTACATCCCCCTCGATGAATCTAGGACTCCATTCCTAGATAACTCCTTGGTAAATTAATCTGCCAAAATCTTTTTGGCAAATTCCAAAGAGATAATATTATTTTTGGACTAGACCTCAAATAAGAGAATCAGGCAAAGATATATTAGAATTGAATATCCAAATATAAGGTAAACAATAAGTTGGATATTCCAACAGTCATGAGATTATTTAGTAAATTATAAAAACTTTTATTAAATCTTATGGCAATATATATTAAGAGACTCAAAATAGAGCATTTATATGACATACCTTGTCACAGCATCCAAGTTCATCCATTCTTTGTCATTTGGTAACATAAAAGATTCACAATAGTAGGTAAGCAACAAGTATTTGCCCAATGCTGTCACTTTTATTAAGCAACAAACAACACAACAAGGAGATATTAAATATTGATCACTATACCAAAAAACACTTATCTGGAACAGAAAAACTTTTGCATTTATGTAAGAATGCAAATATATATACTAGTAACTGCACTTGAAAGTTAAATAATAAAATGATATAAAAATATATCTATATATAAGCACGCATATATCATGTTCACAAGTGCAAGCACGTGTGTTTTCCAACAAGGCTTTGTTTTCATGCTGAATGGTTAACCACCTATTTGATGACTTCACCCTTGTCCATCTATCCAGTGAACAAAGTAATTCACTTTCTGATTAGCACTTCAGCTTTATATTTGTTAGCTTTGTTAGTTACTACACCAACTTGAGGAGAGAATAAGTATACATATTACATATGTACTTGGGCACTAAGATGTGACTAGCCCCACCTGATTTGTACACGTCTGTGTACCTATATGCTTACATGTATAAATGCGTATGTATTTATATACATATAATTAAACATGTGAATGTTCGGTGAATAGAAAGAAGCCTCTGACATGTTGAACAAACCACATGCACACAAACCAAGATCCAAGCTTCAACCTCTAACAAGTTAGAAGACAAAGGAAGCTCAACGGTGTCTAACATTTAGAATAAGTTTTTTCCACCTAAAGAGAATGATGCAGTGTAGATTTATTAAACTAAGTAGTATTTGATATTTTTACCATAACTTTCTCTAAAGTTATCTAATTCATACATTATTATTAGAATTGGAAACTAGAATACATTACCTTTCCAACAAGCTATAAATATGGACCAGATTCTAAGCACAAAAAGAGTTGTAGAGCTTTAAAGTAATACCTTAAAAGCTATATGCTCAACAAAATGGTATTTGATATTTTTATCATAACTTTCTCTAAAATCATTCAATTCATGCATAGTTAGTGGCATTGAAAAATAGGCTCCTTTATCTTTCCAACAAGTTATAAATCTTGATCAGATTCTAAGGATAAAACTCCTTTATCTAAATTCATAGATAAATTCTTTTCCACCTAGGAAGGTTGATGTAGTGCAGATTTATTAAACTAAGTAGTATTTAGTTTTTCTACAATAACTTTCTCTAGTATTATCCAATTCATGCATGGTTGATAGCATTGGAAAGTAGTCTTCTTTATATATTTAACGAGCTATAAATATTGATTATATTCTAAGCACATACAAAGTTGTAGCGCTTCAAAGTGATGCCTTAGAAGTTAAATACTGAACTGAATAGTTTTTGATATTTTTACTATAACTTTCTCTAGAGTCACCCAATTCATGCATGGTTGGTGGCATTGGAAACTAGACTTCTTTATCTTTCTAATAAGTTATAAATCTTGATCAGATTTTAAGTATATTAACTCATTTATCTAAACTTAGGGATAAGTTCTTCCCCACCTAAAGAGGATATTACACTATAGATTTATTAAACTAAGTAGTATTTAGTATTTCTACCATAACTTTCTCTAGAGTGATCTAATTTATGCATTGTAGGTCGCATTGAAAACTAATATTCTTTTCCTTTCCAATGAACTATAAATATTGATCAGATTACAAGCATATGAAGAGTTGTAGAGCTTTAAAGTAACACCTTTAAAGTTATATGCTGAACTGAATAGTCTTTGATATTTTTATCATAACTTTCTCTAGGATCATCCAATTTATGCATGGTTAGTAGCATTGAAAACTAGACTCCTATATATTTCCAACATGTTATAAATCTTGATTAGATTTCAAAGATATAAACTTGTTTATCTAAACTCAGAGATAAATTCTTTTTCACCTAGGGAGGATGATGCAGTGCAGATTTATTAAACTAAGAAGTATTCAGTGTTTCTATCATAACTTTCTCTAAATTTATCCAATTCATGCATTGTTGGTGGCATTGAAAAAAGACTTCTTTATCTTTCCAATAAATTATAAATATTAATCAGATTTTATGGATATAAACTCCTTTATCTAAACTCAGAGATGAATTCTTTTTCCACTAGGGAGGATGATGCAGTGCAGATTTACTAAACTAAGTAGTATTTAGTATTTTTACCATAACATTCTTTAGAGTTATCCAATTCATACATGGTTAGTGGCATTCAAAACTAGACTTCTTTACCTTTTCAACTAGCTATAAATTAGATTCTAAGCAAATGCATAGTTGTAGAGCTTCAAAATGATGCCTTAGAAGTTAAATGCTGAACTAAATAGTTTTTGATATTTTAATTATAACTTTTTCTAAAGTCACCCAATTAATGCATGGTTGGTGGCATTTGAAATAAGACTCATTTATCTTTCCAACAAGCTATAAATCTTGATCAGATTTAAAGTATATTAACTATTTTATTTAAACTCAGGGATAAGTTTTTTTTAACCTAGAGATGATGATGCAGTGTAGATTTATTAAACTAAGTAGTATTTAATATTTTTACCATAACTTTCTTTAAAGTTATCTAATTCATACATTGTTGGTGGAATTGGAAACTAGAATTCTTTTACCGTTCCAACGAGCTATAAATATGGTACAGATTCTAAGCACATAAAGGGTTATAGAGCTTTAAAGAAATACCTTAAAAGTTATATGCTGAACAGAATGATCTTTGATATTTTTATCATAACTTTCTCTACAATCATCCAATTCATGCATGATTAGTGGCATTAAAAACTAGACTCCTTTATCTTTCCAATAAGTTATAAATCTTGATCAGATTCTAAGGATATAAACTGTTTATCTAAATTCATAGATAATTTTTTTTCCTCCTAGGGAGGTTGATGTAGTGCAGATTTATTAAACTAAGTAGTATTTAGTTTTTTTTACAATAACTTTCTCTAGTATTATCTAATTTATGCATGATTGATGGCACTGAAAAGTAGACTTCTTTACATTTCCAACAAGCTATAAATATTGATAATATTTTTAGCACATGCAGAGTTGTAGAGCTTCAAAGTAATGCCTTAGAAGTTAAATGCTAAACTAAATAGATTTTGATATTTTTATTATAACTTTCTCTAGAGTCACCTAATTCATGCATGGTTGGTGGAATTGAAAACTAGACTTCTTTATGTTTCTAATAAGCTATAAATATTGATCAGATTTTAAGTATATTAACTTATTTTTTTAAACTTAGGGATAAGCTCTTCCCCTCCTAAAGAGGATATTGCAGCATAGATTTATTAAACTAAGTAGTATTTAGTATTTTTACCATAACTTTCTCTAGAGTTATCTAATTCATACATTGTTGTTGGCATTGGAAACTAGAATTTTTACCTTTCCAATGACCTATAAATATTGATCAGATTACAAATACATTAAACTGTATCTCACTTCCACCATAACATCTAATCAAAAAAACTTGATAACGAGAACCATACAGGTATCACTTATTTTTTCCAATACCAGCTATCTTGAATGCATTAAAACACATGAAGAGAAACTACTGAAAAAGGGACAAAAAGCTAGATAATAGAGGTAACGACCACACTATTACAACCGCATCGAACACCAGTCATCAATACTTGATTATTAAAAAAAAAAAAACTAAGTCCACATTGTCAAATCGTCCAACATTACACTCTGAACAGCGGCAAAACTCACTGCCGCTATGACTGGTCATTGAAAAAAGAAAAAAAATTACAATAAAAAAAATCCACAAATACATCAAAGATTTTTAAGAAACTAACTATCCTGAATGCATTAAAGCACGTATAAACAGATATTTCTATGAAACCAGGAAGAATACGAGAGATCTGCATGCGAAGTAACTGAGGCAAAAAGGCAAGAACAAACAGCCAATACGAAGGAAAAAATAAGAATACAGTCGCCAGATAGAAGTGGAAAAGGATTGAAGGCGCTCACTGGGATTCGGTCGCGCTGCGATCTCCATCTTTGGCGACGATCGGTGAGAAGAGAGCGACGACAAAAAAGGTGGTGGGTGGAAAGGCAGGGGCTAGGGTTTGGAATCGCCCTTTTTGAATTTTGGAGAAGGGAAGGCGTACGGCACCGCGTCAGAGGGAGGCGACCAGTCCCCATGCCACCAGAGGAAGTGCAGGAGGCTGACATTTGTTGGAGCGGACCGAGGGACGGAAAGCGACCAATCGCTTGCATCCACCAGTCCCCATGCCACGAGAGGAAGTGCAGGAGGCTGACATTTGTTGGAGCGGACCGAGGGACAGAAAGAGACCAATCGCTCGCATCCATCAGTCCCCATGCGAGAGGAAGTGCAGGAGGCTGATATTTGTTGGAGCGACCGAGAGATGGAAAGCGACCAATCGCTCGCATCCACCAGTCCACATGCCACGAGAGGAAGTGCAGGAGGCTGACATTTGTCGGAGCGGAACAAGGGACGGAATCCACCAGTCCCCATGCCACGAGAGGAAGTGCAGGAGGCTGACATTTGTCGGAGGAAAGCGACCAATCACTCACATCCACCAGTTCCCACGCCACGAGAGGAAGTGCAGGAGGCTGACATTTGTCGGAGGAAAGCGACCAATCACTCGCATCCACCAGTCCCCACGCCACGAGAGGAAGTGCAAGAGGCTGACATTTGTTGGAGGAAAGCGACCAATCACTCGCATCCACCAGTCCCCACGCCACGAGAGGAAGTGCAGGAGGCTGACATTTGTCAGAGGAAAGCGACCAATCACTCGCATCCACCAGTCCCCACGCCACGAGAGGAAGTGCAGGAGGCTGACATTTGTCGGAGGAAAGCGACCAATCACTCGCAGCCACCAGTCCCCACGCCACGAGAGGAAGTGCAGGAGGCTGACATTTGTCGAGCGGATCGAGGGACGGAAAGCACCCCTGCTCGGAGAGCTGCTTTTTTTAACCGGTGTCATTTGACACCGGTTTAACAAAAATAGCGTAGGTAGGAAACCGTAAATTTTTTTTTTAATCCGGCTGATACTATTTTTAACGAGTCAAAAAAATTTTAATTTAAATGGCTTAATGGATAACAAAAATTTTTCATTAGAATTTGATAGATCATTTCCTATTTAGTTTGTTATTGTGTTAAAGCTAATGTATTATATGTATCAATATCAACGATTTGTTGTTGGCAATTGATTTATCCTATCCTAAAAAATTTTATTTTTTAATTTTTAATAAATTATAAATTTAATAAAATAATTTTATTTTTTTATTTAAACGAACAAATGGGTACAGTGGATACTCGTTTGCCCAGTCGGATAACACCGTCCCCGCCACGTTAACTATAACGTCGGGAAATAGGGGCGCTTTTTTTAACGGGAATAGGGACCGGTATAGACCACCCCGGGACATCCCGAGCCGTTGCCATCCCTAGTTAGAGGCTAACTTTGTCAATTAGTATTCATAGTAATTGACTCGTTATCAAATCTAGTCTCTTGTTCATACAGGCACTGCGCCCGTGCTAAGCAAATGAGCTATGACTTCCTGGAGATTTCCGGCCATGACTTCCCCGTCAAGCAAATGCGTTTATAAATAGCCGTAGTAACCACCGGAAGAAATTAAGCTAAGACAGAAGCTTGGGACATCTGTTTGGTTTCTTCTACCTCCTTGGAGCTTTCAGCAGCCCAGAATTTAAGGTATGTGATATCTTAGCCAGCGTTTAGTTGTGTTATCTTAATTGAACAACATATATCGCAAATTAAATTGTTGGTTGCAAAGGAAATATGCCAGCCATATACTTGATTATTGTGATGATACCAGTCATGGTAAAACAAAGAAAATCTTGATTGAGGTGTTACACTTCAGCTTTAGTACCCGGAAGTACACTTTAGCCTTTTAGAATAGAATACTCTGATGCTCAATCCACCACGTACGTTGTCTTCATTCCTTCCTTGCTTCTTCCATTTCTCAGCCTACTCCACCTCCCACATATTAATTTCTAGCCCCCTCCCTTCAATTTCTCTCGAGCCAAAGGCCACTCCTCACCATCTATCTAACCAGTGGGAAGCCTCCCAGTCTCTCATTCCCATCTCTCTCTCTCTCTCTGCGGGATAGCTCAAGGAGGCGTGGGCAGGTACGTATGATTCGTAGAGTGTTTTAGGAATTACTCCATCTGCCTAACATTCTAAGTACAACCTCTCGTAGATAGAGAGCGCGAATGCCTCCGGTGGCAAGGTTTCTATAGACAACATCTGACCACTTGGCGGAGCCGATGGACTCGAGATTGACCCTCATCGTTTTCATTCTGACGGTTCTCCTCTGCGCCGTCATCTTTGTGGTGGGACTCATCCTCTTGGCGCATTGTGTCTGGCTATGGCTGCGACGGTCTCGCTGGCTCCAGCGGGTCCTCTGGAAGCTTCTCCCGTACCTGATGATGTCGTCGTCTAGCTGTGAAAATTTCAAAAAAAAAAAATATTTGCATGCACTTTATTATTACTCCTATGCATGACTTTGTAAGTTGCCATGTAGAGAATGCCATCTTATATAAACAAACAAGCATAGTGAACTTTATATAGTGATTTGCAATCCATCTTACTTGTGGCAGATCATTTCATCTTTTAAACCATGGCTTGGGTACATAATATCGTAATATAAGCTTGTCTTTCATCTATGAACCTAACACCATGTTTGGAAGGTCAATAATTGAGGTAAACAAATATTTAAATTAGATGTAACAAGATATTCCAAAGATTCGAAGCATCCAAACAGGCTGCAAATGAACTAGCTACTAATCATTCTTATTCTGTCGATGAGAAAATAAGAGTCCATTATGCTTATTCATTCGAGCTCTTTATAACATAACATTGGAACTTCTAAAAATTCGGCACTATCTGCAATGCAGTTCCTCAAAAATCTGTGGAAGAAATACAACCTAGCAAGAAAGCTGCTCCTTTCCTTCTCCATTTGTTTCTTCTCTTTTTTTTTTTTACAAAAAAAGAAAAATGAAGCATGAAAAGTGGCAATCTAATGGTTTCCTTGGAGACAACGGATTAAAAAAAAAAGATTACGGTGGTATGGTCCATTTGCAAGTATGATTTTATGCATGTGTTTTTGTGTCATTTGTGTTGGAAAATATTTTTGATCTTACAAAAAATCCCTTTCTAGAAATTTGCTAGAAATATGTTATAGAAATTTAAATATACAAATAAAGTAAAACCAAAAGATAAGATGGATCAAACCAGGACCGAGGCATGTTAGACACTGCCCTAAGGATCAGATTTTTGCCCCTTCGTACAGGTTGTTGGCGATCTGTCCCCAAGGTACAATAACCCGGCTCGACCCGATCCTCCTACTACGAGCACGATCATGTGGAGGTGCAAACCCAACGATTACCTTCAGATGCCTAAGAAAAAATTAATAAAATAAATAAAATGAGATAAAACAAATCTTCATTCTAGATTGATGCCTTTCCTCAATCTGAATCCCTGAGCCTATTTATAGGCTCGCCCATAAAAGCTCAACGGCTCAGCCCATAATGGCCTTAAAGGCCTAATGGCCGTTAGCCCCAAATTACGTCAAAAATGGCTTACAAAATAAATTATTTGGGCCGTTTCTGAACGTTGGTGAATGTTGGCCTTCCAACGTTCATGCAACTTTTAGTTGGAACGTTGCGACAACGGAGCCGGTGAACGTCTGCGAATGTCCGAAATGTTCACAGGCATTATTTCCTTTTTTTTATTTTTATTTTTATTATTTAAACTTTTTTAACAATCTCCCATAAAAGTTTAAAATCAAAAAAATAAAATAAATATAACAAAAATTTTAGGGCATCTTATACTGCGCAATAGGTGAGGTGTCCTATGGACTTGAACCTCACTTAGTGTTGATTGTATACATCTGAAGGAACCATAGTGGATTAGACCTTGAACTAGGTCCTTTGACTCAGACTTCTACTAATCACACACACAGTATGGATCAATTGGGTTTAAGCGGTTAGCGCATATTAAAGGCCTTACGCTTAGTACCTTGATTTTTCATGAGAATTCTTTAAGGTTAGCCCAAACCTTTAGTCACGGCCTAATATGATGATTCTCAGATAGGTGAATCCTCCAAGGGTATTTGTGACAATACCCTGCATATAACCTACCTCGGATCCATTAAGAGTATGACTCAAACTATACAAATTTACTTTGTCACTTTATAAGAGCACTCATCATAAGGATGGGATGAAAAATTTTCAAAATGTGTGCTCTAACACGATCACTCAATCAGCTTCGTTTCTACCATATTGAACCTCATTCATGGGATCTCCAATCACAGAGGTTGGGTATCCACTGCTGACGACCAAATAATGGGCTTAAGCTACATCCCCTCGATGAATCTAGGACTCCATTCCTAGATAACTCCTTGGTAAATTAATCTGCCAAAATCTTTTTGGCAAATTCCAAAGAGATAATATTATTTTTGGACTAGACCTCAAATAAGAGAATCAGGCAAAGATATATTAGAATTGAATATCCAAATATAAGGTAAACAATAAGTTGGATATTCCAACAGTCATGAGATTATTTAGTAAATTATAAAACTTTTATTAAATATTATGGCAAATATATTAAGAGACTCAAAATAGAGCATTTATATGACATACCTTGTCACAGCATCCAAGTTCATCCATTCTTTGTCATTTGGTAACATAAAAGATTCACAATAGTAGGTAAGAAACAAGTATTTGCCCAATGCTGTCACTTTTGTTAAGCAACGAACAACACAACAAGGAGATATTAAATATTGATCACTATACCAGAAAATACTTATCTGGAACAGAAAAACTTTTGCATTTATGTAAGAATGCAAATATATATACTAGTAACTGCACTTGAAAGTTAAATAATAAAATGATATAAAAATATATCTATATATAAGCACGCATATATCATGTTCACAAGTGCAAGCACGTGTGTATTCCAACAAGGCTTTGTTTTCATGCTGAATGGTTAACCACCTGTTTGATGACTTCACCCCTTGTCCATCTATCCAGTGAACAAAGTAATTCACTTTCTGATTAGCACTTCAGCTTTATATTTGTTAGCTTTGTTAGTTACTACACCAACTTGAGAGAGAATAAGTATACATATTACATATATACTTGGGCACTAAGATGTGACTAGCCCCACCTGATTTATACACGTCTGTGTACCTATATGTTACATGTATAAATGCGTATGTATTTATATACATATAATTAAACATGTGAATGTTCGGTGAATAGAAAGAAGCCTCTGACATGTTGAACAAACCATATGCACACAAACCAAGATCCAAGCTTCAACCTCTAACAAGTTAGAAGACAAAGGAAGCTCAACGGTGCTAACATTTAGAATAAGTTTTTTCCACCTAAAGAGAATGATGCAGTGTAGATTTATTAAACTAAGTAGTATTTGATATTTTTACCATAACTTTCTCTAAAGTTATCTAATTCATACATTATTATTAGAATTGGAAACTAGAATACATTACCTTTCCAACAAGCTATAAATATGGACCAGATTCTAAGCACAAAAAGAGTTGTAGAGCTTTAAAGTAATACCTTAAAAGCTATATGCTCAACAAAATGGTATTTGATATTTTTATCATAACTTTCTCTAAAATCATTCAATTCATGCATAGTTAGTGGCATTAAAAATAGGCTCCTTTATCTTTCCAACAAGTTATAAATCTTGATCAGATTCTAAGGATAGAAACTCCTTTATCTAAATTCATAGATAAATTCTTTTCCACCTAGGGAGGTTGATGTAGTGCAGATTTATTAAACTAAGTAGTATTTAGTTTTTCTACAATAACTTTCTCTAGTATTATCCAATTCTTGCATGGTTGATAGCATTGGAAAGTAGACTTCTTTATATATTTAACGAGCTATAAATATTGATTATATTCTAAGCACATGCAAAGTTGTAGAACTTCAAAGTGATGCCTTAGAAGTTAAATACTGAACTGAATAGTTTTTGATATTTTTACTATAACTTTCTCTAGAGTCACCCAATTCATGCATGGTTGGTGGCATTGGAAACTAGACTTCTTTATCTTTTTAATAAGTTATAAATCTTGATCAGATTTCAAGTATATTAACTCATTTATCTAAACTTAGGGATAAGTTCTTCCCCACCTAAAGAGGATATTACACTATAGATTTATTAAACTAAGTAGTATTTAGTATTTCTACCATAACTTTCTCTAAAGTGATCTAATTTATGCATTGTAGGTCGCATTGAAAACTAATATTCTTTACCTTTCCAATGAACTATAAATATTGATTAGATTAGAAGCACATGAAGAGTTGTAGAGCTTTAAAGTAACACCTTTAAAGTTATATGCTAAACTGAATAGTCTTTAATATTTTTATCATAACTTTCTCTAGGATCATCCAATTTATGCATAGTTAGTAGCATTGAAAACTAGACTCTATATATTTCCAACAAGTTATAAATCTTGATTAGATTTCAAAGATATAAACTGTTTATCTAAACTCAGAGATAAATTCTTTTTCACCTAGGGAGGATGATGTAGTGCAGATTTATTAAACTAAGAAGTATTCAGTGTTTCTATCATAACTTTCTCTAAATTTATCCAATTCATGCATTGTTGGTGGCATTGAAAACAAGACTTCTTTATCTTTCCAATAAATTATAAATATTAATTAGATTTTATGGATATAAACTCCTTTATCTAAACTCAGAGATGAATTCTTTTTCCACCTAGGGAGGATGATGCAGAGCAGATTTATTAAACTAAGTAGTATTTAGTATTTTTACCATAACATTCCTTAGAGTTATCCAATTCATACATGGTTAGTGGCATTCAAAACTGGACTTCTTTACCTTTTCAACTAGCTATAAATTAGATTCTAAGTAAATGCATAGTTGTAGAGCTTCAAAATGATGCCTTAGAAGTTAAATGCTGAACTAAATAATTTTTGATATTTTAATTATAACTTTTTCTAAAGTCACCCAATTAATGCATGGTTAGTGGCATTTGAAATAAGACTCCTTTATCTTTCCAACAAGCTATAAATCTTGATCATATTTAAAGTATATTAACTATTTTATTTAAATCAGGGATAAGTTTTTTCTAACCTAGATGATGATGATGCAGTGTAGATTTATTAAACTTAGTAGTATTTAATATTTTTACCATAACTTTCTTTAAAGTTATCTAATTCATACATTGTTGGTAGAATTGGAAACTAGAATTCTTTTACCGTTCTAACGAGCTATAAATATGGTACATATTCTAAGCACATAAAGGGTTATAGAGCTTTAAAGTAATACCTTAAAAGTTATAAGCTGAACAGAATGGTCTTTGATATTTTTATCATAACTTTCTCTACAATCATCCAATTCATGCATGATTAGTGACATTAAAAACTAGACTCCTTTATCTTTCCAACAAGTTATAAATCTTGATCAGATTCTAAGGATATAAACTCTTATCTAATTCATAGATAATTTTTTTTCCTCCTAAGAAGGTTGATGTAGTGCAGATTTATTAAACTAAGTTGTATTTAGTTTTTTTTTTACAATAACTTTCTCTAGTATTATCTAATTTATGCATGATTGTGGCACTGAAAAGTAGACTTCCTTACATTTCCAACAAGCTATAAATATTGATAAGATTTTAAGCACATGCAGAGTTGTAGAGCTTCAAAGTGATGCCTTAGAAGTTAAATGCTGAACTAAATATATTTTGATATTTTTATTATAACTTTCTCTAGAGTCACCTAATTCATGCATGGTTATGGAATTGAAAACTAGACTTCTTTATATTTCTAATAAGCTATAAATATTGATCAGATTTTATGTATATTAACTTATTTTTTAAAACTTAGGGATAAGCTCTTCCCCACCTAAAGAGGATATTGCAGTGTATATTTATTAAACTAAGTAGTATTTAGTATTTCTACCATAACTTTCTCTAGAGTTATCTAATTCATACATTGTTGTTGGCATTGAAAACTAGAATTCTTTACCTTTCCAATGACCTATAAATATTGATCAGATTACAAGCACATGAAGAGTTATAGAGCTTTAAAGTAACACCTTAAAAGTTATATGCTGAACTGAATAGTCTTTGATATTTTTATCATAACTTTCTCTAAAATCATCCAATTGATGCATGGTTAATGGAATTGAAAACTAGACTCCTATATCTTTACAACAAGTTATAAAACTTTATTTATTCCAAAGATATGAACTCCTTTATTTAAACTCAGAGATGAATTCTTTTCCACCTAAGAATGATGATGCAGTGCAGATTTATTAAACTAAGTAGAATTTAGTGTTTCTACCATAACTTTCCCTAGAGTTATCCAATTCATGCATGGTTGGTGGAATTAAAAACTAGATTCCTTTATCTTTCCAATAAATTATAAATATTAATCATATTTAAAGGATATAAACTCCTTTATCTAAACTCAGAGATGAATTCTTTTTCCATTTAGGAAGGATGATGCAATGCAGATTTATTAAACTAAGTAGTATTTAGTATTTTTACAATAACATTCTCTAGAGTTATCCAATTCATACACGGTTAATGGCATTCGAAACTATACTTCTTAACCTTTTCAACTAGCTATAAATATTGATTAGATTCTAAGCAAATGCATAGTTGTAGAGCTTCAAAATGATGCCTTAGAAGTTAAATGCTGAAGTGAATAGCTTTTGATATTTTTATTATAACTTTTTCTGCAGTCATCCAATTAATGCATTGTTGGCGGCATTTGAAACTATACTCCTTTATCTTCCAATAAGCTATAAATCTTGATTAGATTTTAAATATATTAACTCCTTTATCTAAACTCAAGAATAAGTTTTTTCCACCTAAAGAGGATGATGCCGTGTATATTTATTAAACTAAGTAGTATTTAATATTTTTACCATAACTTTCTTTAAAGTTATCTAATTCATACATTGTTGTTGGAATTGGAAACTAGAATTCTTTTACCATTCCAACGAGCTATAAATATGTACAGATTCTAAGCACATAAAGGGTTATAGAGCTTTAAAGTAATACCTTAAAAGTTATATGCTGAACAGAATGGTCTTTGATATTTTTATCATGACTTTCTCTAAAATCATCCAATTTATGCATGATTAGTGGCATTAAAAACTAGACTCCTTTATCTTTCCAACAAGTTATAAATCTTGATCAGATTCTAAGGATAGAAACTTCTTTATCTAAATTCATAGATGAATTCTTTTCCACCTAGGGAGGTTGATGTAGTGCAGATTTATTAAACTAAGTAGTATTTAGTTTTTCTACAATAACTTTCTCTAGTATTATCCAATTAATGCATGGTTGATGGCATTGAAAAGTTGACTTCTTTATATTTCTAACGAGCTATAAATATTG
Organism: Calamus simplicifolius; assembly: GCA_900491605.1. NCBI lineage: Eukaryota > Viridiplantae > Streptophyta > Magnoliopsida > Arecales > Arecaceae > Calamus > Calamus simplicifolius. The sequence goes on from UESW01004049.1 coordinate 221,518, forward strand.
ATTAGATTCTAAGCACATGCAAAGTTGTAGAGCTTCAAAGTGATGCCTTAGAAGTTAAATGCTGAACTGAATAGTTTTTGATATTTTTACTATAACTTTCTCTAGAGTCACCCAATTCATGCATGGTTGGTGGCATTGCAAACTAGACTTCTTTATATTTCTAATAAGTTATAAATTTTGATCAGATTTTAAGTATATTAACTCATTTATCTAAACTTAGGGATAAGTTCTTTCCCACCTAAAGAGGATATTGCACTGTAGATTTATTAAACTAAGTAGTATTTAGTATTTCTACCATAACTTTCTCTAGAGTTATCTAATTCATACATTGTTGTTGTCATTGGAAACTAGAATTCTTTACCTTTCCAATGACCTATAAATATTGATCAGATTACAAGCACATGAAGAGTTATAGAGCTTTAAAGTAACACCTTAAAAGTTATATGCTGAACTGAATAGTCTTTGATATTTTTATCATAACTTTCTCTAAAATCATCCAATTGATGCATGGTTAATGGCATTGAAAACTAGACTCCTATATCTTTACAACAAGTTATAAATCTTTATTAGATTCAAAGATATGAACTCCTTTATTTAAACTCAGAGATGAATTCTTTTCACCTAGGAAGGATGATGCAGTGCAGATTTATTAAACTAAGTAGAATTTAGTGTTTCTACCATAACTTTCCCTAGAGTTATCCAATTCATGCATGGTTGGTGGAATTAAAAACTAGATTCCTTTATCTTTCCAATAAATTATAAATATTAATCAGATTTAAAGGATATAAACTCCTTTATCTAAACTCAGAGATGAATTCTTTTTCCACCTAGGAAGGATGATGCAGTGCAGATTTATTAAACTAAGTAGTATTTAGTATTTTTACCATAACATTCTCTAGAGTTATCCAATTCATACACGGTTAATGGCATTCGAAACTATACTTCTTAACCTTTTCAACTAGCTATAAATATTGATTAGATTCTAAGCAAATGCATAGTTGTAGAGCTTCAAAATGATGCCTTAGAAGTTAAATGCTGAAGTGAATAGCTTTTGATATTTTTATTATAACTTTTTCTGCAGTCATCCAATTAATGCATTGTTGGTGGCATTTGAAACTAGACTCCTTTATCTTTCCAATAAGCTATAAATCTTGATTAGATTTTAATATATTAACTCCTTTATCTAAACTCAAGAATAAGTTTTTTCCACCTAAAGAGGATGATGCAGTGTATATTTATTAAACTAAGTAGTATTTAATATTTTTACCATAACTTTCTTAAAGTTATCTAATTCATACATTGTTTGGAATTGGAAACTAGAATTCTTTTACCGTTCCAACGAGCTATAAATATGGTACAGATTCTAAGCACATAAAGGGTTATAGAGCTTTAAAGTAATACCTTAAAAGTTATATGCTGAAAGAATGGTCTTTGATATTTTTATCATAACTTTCTCTAGAATCATCCAATTCATGCATGATTAGTGGCATTAAAAACTAGACTCCTTTATCTTTCCAACAAGTTATAAATCTTGATCAGATTCTAAGGATAGAAACTCTTTATCTAAATTCATAGATGAATTCTTTTCCACCTAAGGAGGTGATGTAGTGCAGATTTATTAAACTAAGTAGTATTTAGTTTTTCTACAATAACTTTCTCTAGTATTATCCAATTCATGCATGGTTGATGGCATTGAAAAGTAGACTTCTTTATATTTCTAACGAGCTATAAATATGATTAGATTCTAAGTACATGCAAAGTTGTAGAGCTTCAAAGTGATGCCTTAGAAGTTAAATGCTGAACTGAATAGTTTTTGATATTTTTACTATAACTTTCTCTAGAGTCACCCAATTCATGCATGGTTGGTGGCATTGGAAACTAGACTTCTTTATCTTTCTAATAAGTTATAAATCTTGATCAGATTTTAAGTATATTAACTCATTTATCTAAACTTAGGGATAAGTTCTTTTCCACCTAAAGAGGATATTGCACTGTAGATTTATTAAACTAAGTAGTATTTAGTATTTCTACCATAACTTTCTCTAGAGTTATCTAATTCATACATTGTAGGTCGCATTGGAAACTAAATTCTTTACCTTTCCAATGAACTATAAATATTGATCAGATTACAAGCACATGAAGAGTTGTAGAGCTTTAAAGTAACACCTTAAAAGTTATATGTTGAACTGAATAGTCTTTGATATTTTATCATAACTTTCTCTAGGATCATCCAATTTATGCATGGTTAGTAGCATTGAAAACTAGACTCCTATATCTTTCCAACAAGTTATAAATCTTATTAGATTTCAAAGATATAAACTTCTTTATCTAAACTCAGAGATAAATTTTTTTTTCACCTAGGGAGGATGATGCAGTGCAGATTTATTAAACTAAATAGTATTCAGTGTTTCTATCATAACTTTCTCTAAATTTATCCAATTCATGCATTGTTGGTGGCATTGAAAACAAGACTTTTTTATCTTTCCAATAAATTATAAATATTAATCAGATTTTATGGATATAAACTTCTTTATCTAAACTCAGAGATGAATTCTTTTTTCACCTAGGGAGGATGATGCAGTGCAGATTTATTAAACTAAGTAGTATTTAGTATTTTTACCATAACATCTTTAGAGTTATCCAATTCATACATGGTTAGTGGCATTCAAACTAGACTTCTTTACCTTTTCAACTAGCTATAAATTAGATTCTAAGCAAATGCATAGTTGTAGAGCTTCAAAATGATGCCTTAGAAGTTAAATGCTGAACTAAATAGTTTTTGATATTTTAATTATAACTTTTTCTAAAGTCCCCAATTAATGCATGGTTGGTGGCATTTGAAATAAGACTCCTTTATCTTTCCAACAAGCTATAAATCTTGATCAGATTTAAAGTATATTAACTATTTTATTTAAACTCAGGGATAAGTTTTTTTTAACCTAGAGATGATGATGCAGTGTAGATTTATTAAACTAAGTAGTATTTAATATTTACCATAACTTTCTTTAAAGTTATCTAATTCATACATTGTTGGTGGAATTGGAAACTAGAATTCTTTTACCGTTCCAACGAGCTATAAATATGGTACAGATTCTAAGCACATAAAGGGTTATAGAGCTTTAAAGTAATACCTTAAAAGTTATATGCTGAACAGAATGGTCTTTGATATTTTTATCATAACTTTCTCTACAATCATCCAATTCATGCATGATTAGTGGCATTAAAAACTAGACTCCTTTATCTTTCCAATAAGTTATAAATCTTGATCAGATTCTAAGGATATAAACTCTTTATCTAAATTCATAGATAATTTTTTTCTCCTAAGGAGGTTGATGTAGTGCAGATTTATTAAACTAAGTAGTATTTAGTTTTTTTTTACAATAACTTTCTCTAGTATTATCTAATTTATGCATGATTGGTGGCACTGAAAAGTAGACTTTACATTTCCAACAAGCTATAAATATTGATAATATTTTTAGCACATGAGAGTTGTAGAGCTTCAAAGTAATGCCTTAGAAGTTAAATGCTGAACTAAATAGATTTTGATATTTTATTATAACTTTCTCTAGAGTCACCTAATTCATGCATGGTTGGTGAATTTAAAACTAGACTTCTTTATATTTCTAATAAGCTATAAATATTGATCAGATTTTAAGTATATTAACTTATTTTTTTAAACTTAGGGATAAGCTCTTCCCCACCTAAAGAGGATATTGCAGTGTAGATTTATTAAACTAAGTAGTATTTAGTATTTCTACCATAACTTTCTCTAGAGTTATCTAATTCATACATTGTTGTTGGCATTGGAAACTAGAATTCTTTACCTTTCCAATGACCTATAAATATTGATCAGATTACAAGCACATGAAGAGTTATAGAGCTTTAAAGTAACACCTTAAAAGTTATATGCTGAACTGAATAGTCTTTGATATTTTTATCATAACTTTCTCTAAAATCATCCAATTGATGCATGGTTAATGGCATTGAAAACTAGACTCCTATATCTTTACAATAAGTTATAAATCCTTATTAGATTCAAAGATATGAACTCCTTTATCTAAACTCAGAGATGAATTCTTTTCCACCTAGGAAGGATGATGCAATGCAGATTTATTAAACTAAGTAGTATTTAGTGTTTCTACCATAACTTTCCCTAGAGTTATCCAATTCATGCATGGTTGGTGGAATTAAAAACTAGATTCCTTTATCTTTCCAATAAATTATAAATATTAATCAGATTTAAAGGATATAAACTCCTTTATCTAAACTCAGAGATGAATTCTTTTTTCACCTAGGAAGGATGATGCAGTGCAGATTTATTAAACTAAGTAGTATTAGTATTTTTACCATAACATTCTCTAGAGTTATCCAATTCATACACGGTTAATGGCATTCGAAACTATACTTCTTAACCTTTTCAACTAGCTATAAATATTGATTAGATTCTAAGCAAATGAATAGTTGTAGAGCTTCAAAATGATGCCTTAGAAGTTAAATGCTGAAGTGAATAGCTTTTGATATTTTTATTATAACTTTTTCTGCAGTCATCCAATTAATGCATTGTTGGTGGCATTTGAAACTAGACTCCTTTATCTTTCCAACAAGCTATAAATCTTGATTAGATTTTAAGTATATTAACTCCTTTATCTAAACTCAAGAATAAGTTTTTTTTCACCTAAAGAGGATGATGCAGTGTATATTTATTAAACTAAGTAGTATTTAATATTTTTACCATAACTTTCTCTAAAGTTATCTAATTCATACATTGTTATTGGAATTGGAAACTAGAATACTTTTACCTTTCCAACGAGCTATAAATATGGACCAGATTCTAAGCACAAAAGAGTTGTAGAGCTTTAAAATAATACCTTAAAAGTTATATGCTCAACAAAATGGTCTTTGATATTTTTATCATAACTTTCTCTAGAATCATTCAATTCTTGCATAGTTAGTGGCATTGAAAAATAGACTCCTTTATCTTTCCAACAAGTTATAAATATTGATCAAATTCTAAGGATAGAAACTCCTTTATCTAAATTCATAGATGAATTCTTTTCCACCTAGGGAGGTTGATGTAGTGCAGATTTATTAAACTAAGTAGTATTTAGTTTTTCTACAATAACTTTCTCTAGTATTATCCAATTCATGCATGGTTGATGGCATTGAAAATTATACTTCTTTATATTTCTAACGAGCTATAAATATTGATTAGATTCTAAGCACATGCAAAGTTGTGAGCTTCAAAGTGATGCCTTAGAAGTTAAATGCTGAACTGAATAGTTTTTGATATTTTTACTATAACTTTCTCTAGAGTCACCCAATTCATGCATGGTTGGTGGCATTGGAAACTAGACTTCTTTATCTTTCTAATAAGTTATAAATCTTGATCAGATTTTAAGTATATAACTCATTTATCTAACTTAGGGATAAGTTCTTCCCCACCTAAAGAGGATATTGCATTATAGATTTATTAAACTAAGTAGTATTTAGTATTTCTACCATAACTTTCTCTAGAGTTATCTAATTCATACATTGTAGGTCGCATTGGAAACTAAAATTCTTTACCTTTCCAATGAACTATAATATTGATCAGATTACAAACACATGAAGAGTTGTATAGCTTTAAAGTAATACCTTAAAAGTTATATGTTGAACTGAATAGTCTTTGATATTTTTATCATAACTTTCTCTAGGATCATCCAATTTATGCATTAGTAGCATTGAAAACTAGACTCCTATATCTTTTCAACAAGTTATAAATCTTAATTAGATTTCAAAGATATAAACTTCTTTATCTAAACTCAGAGATAAATTCTTTTTCACCTAGGAGGATGATGCAGTACAGATTTATTAAACTAAATAGTATTCAGTATTTCTATCATAACATTCTCTAAATTTATCAAATTCAAGCATTGTTGGTGGCGTTGAAAACAAGACTTTTTTATCTTTCCAATAAATTATAAATATTAATCAGATTTTATGGATATAAACTCCTTTATCTAAACTCAGAGATGAATTCTTTTTCCACCTAGGGAGGATGATGCAGTGCAGATTTATTAAATTAAGTAGTATTTAGTATTTTTACCATAACATCTTTAGAGTTATCCAATTCATACATGGTTAGTGGCATTCAAAACTAGATTTCTTTACCTTTTCAACTAGCTATAAATTAGATTCTAAGCAAATGCATAGTTGTAGAGCTTCAAAATGATGCCTTAGAAGTTAAATGCTGAACTAAATAGTTTTTGATATTTTAATTATAACTTTTTCTAAAGTCACCCAATTAATGCATGGTTGGTGACATTTGAATAAGACTCCTTTATCTTTTCAACAAGCTATAAATCTTGATCAGATTTAATGTATATTAACTATTTTATTTAAACTCAGGGATAAGTTTTTTTTAACCTAGAGATGATGATGCAGTGTAGATTTATTAAACTAAGTAGTATTTAATATTTTTACCATAACTTTCTTTAAAGTTATCTAATTCATACATTGTTGGTGGAATTGGAAACTAGAATTCTTTTACGGTTTCAACGAGCTATAATATGGTACAGATTCTAAGCACATAAAGGGTTATAGAGCTTTAAAGTAATACCTTAAAAGTTATATGCTAAACAGAATGGTCTTTGATATTTTTATCATAACTTTCTCTACAATCATCCAATTCATGCATGATTAGTGGCATTAAAAACTAGACTCCTTTATCTTTCCAATAAGTTATAAATGTTGATCAGATTCTAAGGATATAAACTCTTTTATCTAAATTTATAGATAATTTTTTTTCCTCCTAAGGAGGTTGATGTAGTGCAGATTTATTAAACTAAGTAGTATTTAGTTTTTTTTTACAATAACTTTCTCTAGTATTATCTAATTTATGCATGATTGGTGGCACTGAAAAGTAGACTTCTTTACATTTCCAACAAGCTATAATATTGATAATATTTTTAGCACATGAGAGTTGTAGAGCTTCAAAGTAATGCCTTAGAAGTTAAATGCTGAACTAAATAGATTTTGATATTTTATTATAACTTTCTCTAGAGTCACCTAATTCATGGATGGTTGGTGGGATTGAAAACTAGACTTCTTTATATTTCTAAAAAGCTATAAATATTGACCAGATTTTAAGTATATTAACTTATTTTTTTAAGCTTAGGGATAAGCTCTGTTAGGGTTTAGACCTTGATGAATAGCAATGGATTCCCTGTTGAACAAGAACTAGAACTAAGGATTCCTAATCCTGTTAGGTTTAGACCTTGATGAATAGCAATGGGATTCCCCGTTCAACAAGAACTAGAACTAAGGATTCCCAATCCTGTTAGGTTTAGACCTTGATGAATAGCAATGGGATTCCCGTTCAACAAGAACTAGAACTAAGGATTTCTAATCCTGTTAGGTTTACTTCTTGAAAAAGGAGGAAGATGGGGAGGAGAAAGAAAGGGCTGCCGCCCTATGATGAGAGAAGGGAATTTTTGGGAGAAAAGAATCTGTTCTCTATTCCATCCAAACCCTAGAGACTAGAGTTTAAATACATCCACGAAGTGGGCCAGGCCCAGACTCAACAAAAAACTCCCATGGACTAAACCAATGAGATTAAACTAATCCCCAAGCCCGTGTACACCCGTGACTTGATTTAATCTCAACCCTTGGACTCAAACCCAGCCCAATACAAGTTAGCCCACCTGGGCCTTGATAGCACCACACCAGGCCCAACAATCTCCACCTTGGTGCTTTCAAGGCCTCAGCACGTCCACTGTGTCCATCAGCTTTAACAACGAAATACACTTTTGAAAACTGTCCCGTGGAAGAACCTTAGTCAGTGCATCTGCTGGATTTTCTTTGGTGTATACCTTCACCAGCTCCACCTCACCATCTTCCACCAGCTCTCTGATCCTGTGGTATCTGAGGTCAATGTGCTTCGTCCTGGCATGATAGACTGCATTCTGCGCAAGCATCAGAGCACTCTG
>UESW01004049.1:231215-469658 GCA_900491605.1 Calamus simplicifolius
GCTTCAAAGTGATGCCTTAGAAGTTAAATGCTGAACTGAATAGTTTTTGATATTTTTACTATAACTTTCTCTAGAGTCACCCAATTCATGCATGGTTTGTGGCATTGGAAACTAGACTTCTTTATCTTTCTAATAAGTTATAAATCTTGATCAGATTTTAAGTATATTAACTCATTTATCTAAACTTAGGGATAAGTTCTTCCCCACCTAAAGAGGATATTGCACTGTAGATTTATTAAACTAAGTAGTATTTAGTATTTCTACCATAACTTTCTCTAGAGTTATCTAATTCATACATTGTAGGTCGCATTGGAAACTAAAATTCTTTACCTTTCCAATGAACTATAAATATTGATCAGATTACAAGCACATGAAGAGTTGTAGAGCTTTAAAGTAACACCTTAAAGTTATATGTTGAACTGAATAGTCTTTGATATTTTTATCATAACTTTCTCTAGGATCATCCAATTTATGCATGGTTAGTAGCATTGAAAACTAGACTCCTATATCTTTCCAACAAGTTATAAATCTTGATTAGATTTCAAAGATATAAACTTCTTTATCTAAACTCAGAGATAAATTCTTTTTCACCTAGGGAGGATGATGCAGTGCAGATTTATTAAACTAAGAAGTATTCAGTGTTTCTATCATAACTTTCTCTAAATTTATCCAATTCATGCATTGTTGGTGGCATTGAAAACAAGACTTCTTTATCTTTCAATAAATTATAAATATTAATAGATTTTATGGATATAAACTCCTTTATCTAAACTCAGATATGAATTTTTCCACCTAGGAGGATGATGCAGTGCAGATTTATTAAACTAAGTAGTATTTAGTATTTTTACCATAACATTCTTTAGAGTTATCCAATTCATACATGGTTAGTGGCATTCAAAACTAGACTTCTTTACCTTTTTAACTAGCTATAAATTAGATTCTAAGCAAATGCATAGTTGTAGAGCTTCAAAATGATGCCTTAGAAGTTAAATGCTGAACTAAATAGTTTTTGATATTTTAATTATAACTTTTTCTAAAGTCACCAATTAATGCATGGTTGGTGGCATTTGAAATAAGACTCCTTATCTTTTCAACAAGCTATAAATCTTGATCAGATTTAAAGTATATTAACTATTTATTTAAACTAAGGATAAGTTTTTTTTAACCTAGAGATGATGATGCAGTGTAGATTTATTAAACTAAGTAGTATTTAATATTTTTACCATACCTTTCTTTAAAGTTTTCTAATTCATTCATTGTTGGTGGAATTGAAACTAGAATTCTTTTACCGTTCGAACGAGCTATAAATATGGAACAGATTCTAAGCACATAAAGGGTTATAGAGCTTTAAAGTAATACTTAAAAGTTATATGCTGAACAGAATGGTCTTTGATATTTTTATCATAACTTTCTCTACAATCATCCAATTCATGCATGATTAGTGGCATTAAAAACTAGACTCCTTTATCTTTCCAATAAGTTATAAATCTTGATCAGATTCTAAGGATATAAACTCTTTTATCTAAATTCATAGATAAATTTTTTTCCTCCTAGGGAGGTTGATGTAGTGCAGATTTATTAAACTAAGTAGTATTTAGTTTTTTTACAATAACTTTCCCTATATTATCTAATTTATGCATGATTGGTGGCACTGAAAAGTAGACTTCACATTTCCAACAAGCTATAAATATTGATAAGATTTTAAGCACATGCAGAGTTGTAGAGCTTCAAAGTGATGCCTTAGAAGTTAAATGCTGAACTAAATAGTTTTTGATATTTTTATTATAACTTTCTCTAGAGTCACCTAATTCATGCATGGTTGGTGAAATTGAAAACTAGATTCTTTATATTTCTAATAAGCTATAAATATTGATCAGATTTTAAGTATATTAACTTATTTTTTTAAACTTAGGGATAAGCTCTTCCCCACCTAAAGAGGATATTGCAGTGTAGATTTATTAAACTAAGTAGTATTTAGTATTTCTACCATAACTTTCTCTAGAGTTATCTAATTCATACATTGTTGTTGGCATTAGAAACTAGAATTCTTTACCTTTCCAATGACCTATAAATATTGATCAGATTACAAGCACATGAAGAGTTGTAGAGCTTTAAAGTAAGACCTTAAAAGTTATATGCTGAACTGAATAGTCTTTGATATTTTTATCATAACTTTCTCTAGAATCATTCAATTCATGCATGGTTAGTGGCATTAAAATTTAGACTCCTATATCTTTACAACAAGTTATAAATCTTTATTAGATTCCAAAGATATGAACTCCTTTATGTAAACTCAAAGATGAATTCTTTTCCACCAAAGGAGGATGATGCAGTGCAGATTTATTAAACTAAGTAGTATTTAGTATTTCTACCATAACTTTCTCTAGAGTTATCCAATTCATGCATGGTTGATGGCATTAAAAACTAGATTCCTTTATCTTTCCAATAAATTATAAATATTAATCAGATTCTAAGGATATAAACTCCTTTATCTAAACTCAGAGATGAATTCTTTTTCGCCTAGGGAGGATGATGCAGTGCAGATTTATTAAACTAAGTAGTATTTAGTGTTTTTCCCATAACATTCTCTAGAGTTATCCACTTTATACATGGTTAGTGGCTTTCGAAACTAGACTTCTTTACCTTTTCAACTAGCTATAAATGTTGATTAGATTCTAAGCAAATGCATAGTTGTAGAGCTTCAAAATAATACCTTAGAAGTTAAATGCTGAAGTGAATAGCTTTTGATATTTTTATTATAACTTTTTCTAGAGTCACCCAATTAATGCATGGTTGGTGGCATTTGAAACTAGACTCCTTTATCTTTCCATCTAGTAGTTCTCAAAAAGTGGAAAAAAATTAAAATGTGGTTTGAACTAGCAACAGGTCCCTATAATATAAATGGCTAATTTTCTTATCAGTATATTAAAAGACATTTCCTCTCATTTACGGCATTTCCATGGGATGGGATCTACTTTGGATTAATGAGCATTGGATCAAAATGGCGAGGCAACGACAGACAAGGCCAAGCCATGATTGGGGACATCTTGTAGAGCTTATTTACAGCTGTGTCATCTGAGCTTCAAACTCAGAATCTTCTTTGAAAGAGGGATGATGCCTTACTTATAAACGCATCACTTTGATTTCGTACGTCTCGTTTGATGAGAAAATATATCAGATTCTACCAGATTAATAAATCTATATTTATTCATTTACTTACCGTTACTTATATTGCTAGTGCTCTTTTGCTTCAAGAAAACACCATACTTGGGAATTTCTCTCTTTAAGCTCTTGCCTCTTCCAACCAAGAAAATAAGAAGATAGAAATTAGATTTTGAAACAATTAATGATGTTTTGCAAACTTGTTAAATGACTTCTATATCAATAGAAAATAGTAAATCATTTCAAATAAGTACTCTGATGCTCAATCCAAATACCATTCACTTCACTCTAAAAGGTTAAAATGCCTAAAAATGGCACAGCATGCAAAGCAAGTCTAACTTGTTTATTAATTTTTCACATGCAAAGCAAGTCCAAAGGCCGACGGCACGGCATGCCCTATGACCGGGAACCAGCTGCCCTATATATGCCCTATGGCAAAGACTCCTTGCCTCTTTGTCAGAGACTTCATCTTTCAAGTTAACCTCAATTTGACGTATTGAATCTGAATTCACTCATGCAAGGCACTTAAATAGAGAAGGAGTAGGTCTTTAACTTCAGCAAATTCTCAAAATGGCTAGTGACAAACGCTCGTGTATATGAGCAATGATGATGTTAAACTACGTGTGGTTGCTTTTCTTGTTACATGCATATATATATATATATATATATATATATATATATATATATAGCATGCAGTCGACTCGAATAATTCCATGCCATCAACACGTCACGGGTTCAAGGAATGACGCTTCGGCCGACTCGAATAATTCCAAGATTAATTCTTGGAGCCTGAAACATGGGTGTTGGAAGGGCTAAGGTCTGTCTAATTTTTCTGTTCTGACTGCTGGCACCTGGGTGGGGTCAGGTTGACTAACTCGCCTTCAAGCGGGGAACGGCTGCGCAAATCTCGCGCCATGCACGGAACATTTTCTGATGGGGAACGGGGCCGTATGGGACCTAGCTACGGGTCGGCAAAGCCCTTCTTCCCCTTTTCTGTACAAAAAAAAAAATCAAAGACGATACTTTAAAAACCTGGTATAACCTATTTCCATGATTGTTTGGGTGTAGTACGTTGGGTTGAAAGATCGAGCTACGACATTGTGCCACCGATACAAAATTTTAGGACTTTTCATGGGACACCACAGAGCGCGGTTAATAATAATATATATAAAACGAAACCTCGACAAATTAAGACCAGAGAAGTGGAACGAAAGCTTTATCCGCGGATTGTGCCTGCTATTCAATCTGTTGGTTATGACATCTCTAGCCTCTGGGGTTCCCTTGCTGCTTCGGCAGCGAACCATCGTACGGTATTCATTTCATGGGAGCCCCCCTCCAGGGTTTGTCAAAATCAACTTTGATGGGAGTGTCCGCGGCAGACTAGCTGGTTCGGCCTTCATCATTCGTGGGCCATAGGGCGATATGCTGGCGGCTGGCGGATTTGGTACCCTGGATTCCTCTGTCCCTATGTCCGAGCTTTATGCTGCATGGGCAGGTATTTCTTATGCTTCTCAGACTCTTCGAGCACAGAGGCTTGTGATTGAGGAGACTCTATGACAGTCATACAGTGGATACAGAAGGAGAGTGTTCTTGATGTATCCACCAATCCGATCCTCAGGGATATTTGGACCATGCTTCAGGAGGTGGATACTGCCCAGATTCGACATGTATTCCGTGAAGCCAATACGGTAGCTGACTGGGCAGCGGCGGCCGTGGCTCAGCATGTAGGCTATAGGATATGGAGGATGGGTGACCCCTGTCCCCCTGTGTTGTTGTAAATTTTGTATTCGGATGTATCTGGATTGACCCACACTAGACTAGTGTGATCGCCTGTGTGTACTAAAAAAAAAACTCTATCCATTTTGCAACTAAAATGAAATAAATGACACTTACTCTAGTCTCTTGTTCATACAGGCACTGCGCCCGTGCTAAGCAAATGAGCTATGACTTCCTGGAGATTTCCGGCCATGACTTCCCCGTCAAGCAAATGCGTTTATAAATAGCCGTAGTAACCACCGGAAGAAATTAAGCTAAGACAGAAGCTTGGGACATCTGTTTGGTTTCTTCTACCTCCTTGGAGCTTTCAGCAGCCTAGAATTTAAGGTATGCGATATCTTAGCCAATTTAGTTGTGTTATCTTAATTGAACAACATATATCGCAAATGAATTGTTGGTTGCAAGGAAATATGCCAGCCATATACTTGATTATTGTGATGATATCAGTCGTGGTAAAACAAAGAAAATCTTGATCGAGGTGTTACACTTCAGCTTTAGTACCCGGAAGTACACTTTAGCCTTTTAGAATAGAATACTCTGATGCTCAATCCACCATGTACGTTGTCTTCATTCCTTCCTCGCTTCTTCCATTTCTCAGCCTACTCCACCTCCCACATATTAATTTCTAGCCCCCTCCCTTCTATCTCTCTCGAGCCAAAGGCCACTCCTCACCATCTATCTAACTGGTGGGAAGCCTCCCAGTCTCTCATTCCCATCTCTCTCTCTCTCTCTCTGCGGGATAGCTCAGGAGGCATGGGCAGGTACGTATGATTCGTAGAGTGTTTTAGGAATTACTCCATATGCCTAACGTTCTGAGTACAACCTCTTGTAGATAGAGAGCGCGAATGCCTCCGGTGGTGAGGTTTCTCCAGACAACATCCGGCCACTTGGCGGAGCCGGTGGACTCGAGATTGACCCTCATCGTTTTCATCCTAATGGTTCTCCTCTGCGCCGTCATCTTTGTGGTGGGACTCGTCCTCTTGGCGCACTGTGTCTGGCTGTGGCTGCGACGGTCTCGCTGGCTCCGGGGTCCTCCTGGAAGCTTCTCCCGTACCTGATGATGTCGTCGTCTAGCTGTGAATATTTCAATATATAATATATATATATATATATATATATATATATATGCATGCACTTTCCTGTTACTCCTATGCGTGCACTTTGTAAGTTGCCATGTAGAGAATGCCATCTTATATAAACAAACAAGCATAGTGAACTTTATACAGTGATTTGCAATCCATCTTACTTGTGGGAGATCATTTCATCTTTTAAACCATGGCTTGGGTACATAATATCATAATATAAGCTTGTCTTTCATCTATGAACCTAACACCATGTTTGGAAGGTCAATAATTGAAGGTAAACAAATATTTAAATTAGATGTAACAAGATATTCCAAAGATCCGAAGCATCCAAACAGGTTGCAAATGAACTAGCTACTAATCATTCTTATTCTGTCGATGAGAAAATAAGAGTCCATTATGCTTATTCATTCAAGCTCTTTATAACATAACATTGGAACTTCTAAAACATTCGGCGCTAGTCTGCAATGCAGTTCCTCAAAAATCTGTGTGGAAGAAATACAACCTAGCAAGAAAGCTGCTCCTTTCCTTCTCCATTTGTTTCTTCTCTTTTTTTTTTACAAAAAAAGAAAAATGAAGCATGAAAAGTGGCAATCTAATGGTTTCCTTGGAGACAACAGATTAAAAATAAAGATTATGGTGGTATGGTCCATTTGCATGTATGATTTTATGCATGTGTTTTTGTGTCATTTGTGTTGGAAAATATTTTTGATCTTACAAAAAATCCCTTTCTAGAAATTTGCTAGAAATATGTTATAGAAATTTAAATATACAAATAAAGTAAAACCAAAAGATAAGATGGATCAAACCATGACCGAGGCGTGTTAGACACTGCCCTAAGGATCAGATTTTTGCCCCTTCGTGCAGGTTGTTGGCGATCTGTCCCCAAGGTACAATGACCCGGCTCGATCCGATCCTCCTACTACGAGCACGATCGTGTGGAGGTGCAAACCCAACGATTACCTTCAGATGCCCAAGAAAAAATTAATAAAACAAATAAAATGAGATAAAACAAATCTTCATTCTCAATCTGAATCCCTAAGCCTATTTATAGGCTCGGCCCATAAAAGCTCCAACGGCTTGGCCCATAATGGCCTTAAAGGCCTAATGGCCGTTAGCCCCAAATTACGTCAAAAACGGCTTACAAAATAAATTATTTGGGCCGTTTCTGAACGTTGGTGAACATTGGCCTTCCAACGTTCACGCAACGTTCAGTTGGAACGTTGCGACAATGGAGCCGGTGAACGTCTGCTAACGATCGAAATGTTCACAGGCGTTCTTTCCTTTTTTTTTTTTTTTATTATTTAAAATTTTTCTAACAATCTCCCATAAAAGTTTAAAATAAATAAAATAAATATAACAAAAATTTTAGGGCATCTTATTCTGCGCAATAGGTGAGGTGTCCTATGGACTTGAACCTCACTTAGTGTTGATTGTATACATCTGAAGGAACCATAGTGGATTAGACCTTGAACTATGTCCTTTGACTCAGACTTCTACTAATCACACACACAGTATGGATCAATTGGGTTTAAGCGGTTAGCGCATATTAAAGGCCTTGCACTTAGTACCTTAATTTTTCATGAGAATTCTTTAAGGTTAGCCCAAACCTTTAGTCACGGCCTAATATGACGATTCTCATATAGGTGAATCCTCCAAGGGTATTTGTGACAATACCCTGCAGATAACCTACCTCGGATCCATTAAGAGTATGACTCAACCTTACACAAATTTACTTTGTCACTTTATAAGAGCACTCATCATAGGGATGGGATGAAAATTTTTAAAATTTGTGCTCTAACACGATCACTCAATCAACTTCGTTTCTACCACATTGAACCTCATTCATGGGATCTTCAATCACAGAGGTTCGGTATCCACTGCTGGCGACCAAATAATGGGCTTAAGCACATTCCCCTCGTTGAATCTAAGACTCCATTCCTAGATAACTCCTTGGTAAATTAATCTGCCAAAATCTTTTCGGCAAATTCCAAAGAGATAATATTATTTTTAGACTAGACCTCAAATAAGAGAATCAGACAAAGATATATTAGAATTGAATATCCAAATATAAGGTAAAAAATAAGTTGGATATTCCAACAGTCATGAGATTATTTAGTAAATTATAAAAACTTTTATTAAATCTCATGGCAATATATATTAAGAGACTCAAAATAGAGCATTTATATGACATACCTTATCACAGCATCTAAGTTCATCCATTCTTTGTCATTTGGTAACATAAAAGATTCACAATAGTTGATAAGCAACAAGTATTTACCCAATGCTGTCACTTTTGTTAAGCAACGAACAACACAACAAGGAGATATTAAATATTGATCACTATACCAGAAAATACTTATCTGGAACATAAAAACTTTTGCATTTATGTAAGAATGCAAATATATATGCTAGTAGCTGCACTTGAAAGTTAAATAATAAAATGATATAAAAATATATCTATATACAAGCACGCATATATCATGTTCACAAGTGCAAGCATGTGTGTTTTCCAACAAGGCTTTGTTTTCATGCTGAATGGTTAACCACCTGTTTGATGACTTCACCCCTTGTCCATCTATCTAGTGAACAAAGTAATTCACTTTCTGATTAGCACTTCAGCTTTATATTTGTTAGCTTTGTTAGTTACTATACCAACTTGAGGAGAGAATAAGTATACATATTACATATGTACTTGGGCACTAAGATGTGACTAGCCCCACCTGATTTGCACACGTCTGTGTACCTATATACATACATGTATAAATGCATATGTATTTATATATATAATTAAATATATGAATGTTCGGTGAATAGAAAGAAGCCTCTGACATGTTGAACAAACCACATGCACACAAACCAAGATCCAAGCTTCAACCTCTAACAAGTCAGAAGACAAAGGAAGCTCAACGGTGTCTAACATTTAGAATAAGTTTTTTCCACCTAAAGAGGATGATGCAGTGTAGATTTATTAAATTAAGTCGTATTTGATATTTTTACCATAACTTTCTCTAAAGTTATCTAATTCATACATTATTATTAGAATTGGAAACTAGAATACATTACCTTTCCAACAAGCTATAAATATGGACCAGATTCTAAGCATAAAAAGAGTTGTAGAGCTTTAAAGTAATACCTTAAAAGTTATATGCTCAACAAAATGGTCTTTGATATTTTTATCATAACTTTCTCTAGAATCATTCAATTCATGCATAGTTAGTGGCATTGAAAAATAGACTCCTTTATCTTTCCAACAAGTTATAAATCTTGATCAGATTCTAAGGATAGAAACTCCTTTATCTAAATTCATAGATGAATTCTTTTCCACCTAGGGAGGTTGATGTAGTGCAGATTTATTAAACTAAGTAGTATTTAGTTTTTCTACAATAACTTTCTCTAGTATTATCCAATTCATGCATGGTTGATAGCATTGAAAAGTAGACTTCTTTATATTTTTAACGAGCTATAAATATTGATTAGATTCTAAGCATATGCAAAGTTGTAGAGCTTCAAAGTGATGCCTTAGAAGTTAAATGCTGAACTGAATAGTTTTTGATATTTTTACTATAACTTTCTCTAGAGTCACCCAATTCATGCATGGTTGGTGGCATTGGAAACTAGACTTCTTTATCTTTCTAATAAGTTATAAATCTTGATCAGATTTCAAGTATATTAACTCATTTATCTAAACTTAGGAATAAGTTATTCCCCACCTAAAGAGGATATTGCACTGTAGATTTATTAAACTAAGTAGTATTAGTATTTCTACCATAACTTTCTCTAGAGTGATCTAATTTATACATTGTAGATCGCATTGAAAACTAATGTTCTTTACCTTTCCAATGAACTATAAATATTGATCAGATTACAAGCACATAAAGAGTTGTAGAGCTTTAAAGTAACACCTTTAAAGTTATATGTTGAACTGAATAGTCTTTGATATTTTTATCATAACTTTCTCTAGGATCATCCAATTTATGCATGGTTAGTAGCATTGAAAACTAGACTCTTATATATTTCCAACAAGTTATAAATCTTGATTAGATTTCAAAGATATAAACTTCTTTATCTAAACTCAGAGATAAATTCTTTTTCACCTAGGGAGGATGATGCAGTGCAGATTTATTAAACTAAGAAGTATTCAGTGTTTCTATCATAACTTTCTCTAAATTTATCCAATTCATGCATTGTTGGTGGCATTGAAAATAAGACTTCTTTATCTTTCCAATGAATTATAAATATTAATCAGATTTTATGGATATAAACTTCTTTATCTAAACTCAGAGATGAATTCTTTTTCCACCTAGGGAGGATGATGCAGTGCAGATTTATTAAACTAAGTAGTATTTAGTATTTTTACCATAACATTCTTTAGAGTTATCCAATTCATACATGGTTAGTAGCATTCAAAACTAGACTTCTTTACCTTTTCAACTAGCTATAAATTAGATTCTAAGCAAATGCATAGTTATAGAGCTTCAAAATGATGCCTTAGAAGTTAAATGTTGAACTAAATAGTTTTTGATATTTTAATTATAACTTTTTCTAAAGTCACCCAATTAATGCATGGTTGATGGCATTTGAAATAAGACTTCTTTATCTTTTCAACAAGCTATAAATCTTGATCAGATTTAAAGTATATTAACTAGTTTATTTAAACTAAGGGATAAGTTTTTTTAACCTAGAGATGATGATGCAGTGTAGATTTATTAAACTAAGTAGTATTTAATATTTTTACCATAACTTTCTTTAAAGTTATCTAATTCATACATTGTTGGTGGAATTGAAACTAGAATTCTTTTACCGTTCCAACGAGCTATAAATATGGAACAGATTTTAAGCACATAAAGGGTTATATAGCTTTAAAGTAATACCTTAAAAGTTATATACTGAACATAATTGTCTTTGATATTTTATCATAACTTTCTCTACAATCATCCAATTCATGCATGATTAGTGGCATTAAAAACTAGACTCCTTTATCTTTCCAATAAGTTATAAATTTTGATCAGATTCTAAGGATATAAACTCTTTTATCTAAATTCATAGATAAATTTTTTCCTCCTAGGAGGTTGCTGTAGTGCAGATTTATTAAACTAAGTAGTATTTAGTTTTTACAATAACTTTCTCTAGTATTATCTAATTTATGCATGATTGGTGGCACTAAAAAGTAGACTTCCTTACATTTCCAACAAGCTATAAATATTGATAAGATTTTAAGCACATGCAGAGTTGTAGAGCTTCAAAGTGATGCCTTAGAAGTTAAATGCTGAACTAAATAGTTTTTGATATTTTTATTATAACTTTCTCTAGAGTCACCTAATTCATGCATGGTTGGTGGAATTGAAAACTAGACTTCTTTATATTTCTAATAAGATATAAATATTGATCAGATTTTAAGTATATTAACTTATTTTTTTAAACTTAGGGATAAGCTCTTCCCCACCTAAAGAGGATATTGCAGTGTAGATTTATTAAACTAAGTAGTATTTAGTATTTCTACCATAACTTTCTCTAGAGTTATCTAATTCATACATTGTTGTTGGCATTGGAAACTAGAATTCTTTACCTTTCCAATGACCTATAAATATTGATTAGATTACAAGCACATGAAGAGTTGTAGAGCTTTAAAGTAACACCTTAAAAGTTATATGCTGAACTAAATAGTCTTTGATATTTTTATCATAACTTTCTCTAAAATCATCCAATTGATGCATGGTTAATGGCATTGAAAACTAGACTCCTATATCTTTACAATAAGTTATAAATCTTTATTAGATTCCAAAGATATGAAATCCTTTATCTAAACTCAGAGATGAATTCTTTTCCACCTAGGATGGATGATGCAGTGCAGATTTATTAAACTAAGTAGTATTTAGTATTTCTACAATAACTTTCTCTAGAGTTATCCAATTCATGCATGGTTGATGGAATAAAAACTAGATTCCTTTATCTTTCTAATAAATTATAAATATTAATCAGATTTTAAGGATATAAACTCCTTTATCTAAACTTAGAGATGAATTCTTTTTCACCTAGGGAGGATGATGTGCAGATTTATTAAACTAAGCAGTATTTAGTATTTTTTCCGTAACATTCTCTAGACTTATCCACTTTATACATGGTTAGTGGCTTTCGAAACTAGACTTCTTTACCTTTTTAACTAGCTATAAATGTTGATTAGATTCTAAGCAAATGCATAGTTGTAGAGCTTCAAAATAATACCTTAGAAGTTAAATGCTGAAGTGAATAGCTTTTGATATTTTTATTATAACTTTTTCTAGAGTCACCCAATTAATGCATGGTTGGTGGTATTTGAAACTAGACTCCTTTATCTTTCCATCTAGTAGTTCTCAAAAGTGAAAAAATTAAAATGTGGTTTGAACTAGCAACAGGTCCCTATAATATAAATGGCTAATTTTCTTATCAGTATATTAAAAGACATTCCTCTCATTTACGACATTTCCATGGGATGGGATCTACTTTGGATTAATGAGCATTGGATCAAAATGGCGAGGCAACGACAAACAAGGCCAAGCCATGATTGAGGACATCTTGTAGAGCTAAAGTATTTACAGCTGTGTCATCTGAGCTTCAAACTCAGAATCTTCTTTGAAAGAGGGATGATGCCTTACTTATAAACACATCACTTTGATTTCGTACGTCTCGTTTGATGAGAAAATATATCAGATTCTACCAGATTAATAAATCTATATTTATTCATTTACTTACCGTTACTTATATTGCTAGTGCTCTTTTGCTTCAAGAAAACATCATACTTGGGAAATTTCTCTCTTTAAGCTCTGCCTCTTCCAACCAAGAAAATAAGAAGATAGAAATTAGATTTTGAAACAATTAATGATGTTTTGCAAACTTGTTAAATGACTTCTATATCAATAGAAATAGTAAATCATTTCAAGTACTCTGATGCTCAATCCAAATACCATTCACTTCACTCTAAAAGGTTAAAATGCCTAAAAATGGCATGGTAACAATTTGTTGTTGTGAAGTTTTGCTAATTGTCCTGTGAACGAGATCCAGAGGATCATAAATCCTATGAACCTGTACGGCAATGGTTGCAAGACATGGCTTGATATTCCATTTTTTGGGTTTGAGAATTGGGGAAAAGGAGCAGGGCTGCAAATAGATCCGGATCAAATTGGGCATGCTTGTGGTTTTGGATTCGGATTATCAATTTTTTTATATAATAATAGATCATTTAAATGAGATGTCAAGCATGATCCAAAACCAACCCAAATTATATAAATTATACTGGTCCATAGCCCGAGTTCGTGATAGCTAAAATATAATAATTGATATAAATATATTAAAAGTATTCAAATAAAGTTGGAGTGCTAACTTAAATATTAGTTTGCTTCAAATAAAATTTCTTTAATGTCATTAAAAAAATTGAAAATTTTAAGGATAAAATTATAATCTTAGCAAATGACTAATTCATAACTTGAAGGATATTATAAACAAACATCCATCAAAATATAAAATAAATGTTTTAGACCAACTTAATGAAAGAAGAGGGATTACTTTAGTTGAGGTTCATTTAACAAATTGGGAAAGGTATTCTGAGAGAAAAAGAAAGGTTCCTCTAGACCATCTTGATGATTAATTATATTTTACCTTGATTAGAATTGTTGCTAAAACTAAAGGTAACAAAACTACAAAATTGATTCCAGCAGTGATTTTGATTTGGTTTCAATACGTTTTCTTTGCCCCTTGGTTTGCATTCAGTTTAAAAATGTTTGAAACTAAAAAAAATAATTCAGTTCTTATTTAAATTTTTAAAAAATCAATGTAAACTAAACCAAACCATGTGTATCTAATTTATAAGTTTTTATTTATATTATAATAAAATTAAATTTCTACAAATATATGTAGATAATTGTTCTATTTGAAAGCTATATTCTTTTTCATTGTGAATAATTAGATTGCCAATTAATTACAAAAAAATTGCCATAAAAATTGATCTAATGGTAATTTAACGTAGGTACAACAAACCGATAAATCAAACTAAAACTAGACTAAATTTTTAGTTTGATTCAGTTTGATTTTGATTTTAGTTTTAAAAAATTAATTTAGATTGGTTTGTTTCTAAAAATATCTCTACACTGACCTCATCCAACAAATGGACAACCACAATTAGAACCATTAGATAACAATGGACACCATGACTGAAATTGGACTTAAAATGGGCCTAATTTATGGGCCCAACCGAATGATGGAAGCCTTAAATTAAGATGGGACTAATCGGTTTGTTCATTGGTCCACCTGACCTGTTTCCAGCAAGGTGGTTTAGAAAAGATAACTTCTCCTCTAATGAAGTCTTGATGGAAGAAAGTTTTAGAAATGAGTTAATATGCTAAATGGCTCCTCTATATTGAACACAAGCAATCCTCTTACTAGAAAGGTAAATTGGTGTACTTTATTGATTTGTTGCTAAATACAATGAGCTAATTAATTTTTCACATGCAATTTATGGGCACACCTTGATTTAAAATCAAGGCCGACGGCACAACATGTTCTATGACCGGGAACCAGCTGCCCTAGGTCCTATGACAAAGACTCCTTGCCTCTTTGTCAAAGACTTCATCTTTCAAGTTAACCCCAATTTGACGTATTAAATCTGGATTCACTCATGCGAGGTACTTGAATAGAGAGTAGGCTTTTTAACTTCAGCAAATTGCTCTTCTAGTTATGATCACCCAATGATGTGACAATAATTTCAGTTCTATGGATTTCTTATAAGCTTTGTTCTTCATCTATGCTTTGGGATGTGCTTAGGACTTCATAGATCTTGTCTTTAGCTTCCTTCAATTCATAGGTGAATATGAGACTTTTGATGACTCATTTTAGAATCTTTTTAGTTTTAAGGTCAAGTAAAACGGATCGAGAATAGTAATAAGAAGATGAGAAGGATGACTTGCGGGAGCAAGGGCTTAAGATAAGGTGCTTCACCAATTTAGAAATCTCCTCTCGATTGAACCATGAAACTTGGTTTTTTTTTTTGGTCCAATCTGAAAGCTGTACAAGTATTGCTTTATATAAGGAGGAAATAGTCATCACAGTCGCAACATATTGCAAGTTAAATGGCCTCCTTGCTTAGGAAGTCCATATGAAAAAAAAAATGATATTACCTTTTTGTTCAGCAATCCAGTAGTTGTTTGCATTAGTGGTTACAATTGAGTTTTGGTAAGTATTGGGAGTGAAAGTAATTAGTGCGATAATCATTCGATCCGAAACAGGTTCAAGTGGTTTACATAGTTACAACACACTTGAATATCACAAACATACATATTACATTCATGTATGTCAATATTTGCATACACCATAAATGGTAGAGATATAAGGTGCAGTAGTGATATATAGGAGAATGAGTCTCTTGTATGGATGCAAAGATGTTGGTGGTACAAGATAAGCACAAAGAAAAGAAAGGTTATAAGATGTTGGTGGTACAAGATAAGCATAAATAAGGTTGCAAGATGTTGGTGGTACAAGATAAGCACAAAAAAACAAAGGTTATAAAAGCAGCCACCCCTTCCCCGCACGTCCTCCACCACCATGCAGCTCCCGTTGCTACTCAAGTCCAAGCACAGCATGACCCTCACCCCACCGCACCCTTTGCACTCCCTCCACCCTCCTTTTCCCCTCTCCCCACCACCTCCTCCACCCCACCCATGTAATGAGCGAAACCTCCGGCCACATTACAGTGGCGAGGCTGCCACCGCTGCCGCCACCGCTCGTGCGCTTGGATGTCGTTTTGGCTTTCCTCTATGCCATGTTGGGACTGGTGGGAGTGGCCTTGGTGGCAGGACTGGCCATGGTGGCCCGCCAGGCCTGGCTGTGGCTACGGCGGTCCTCCAACGAGGGTCCGCCACCGCCGCCGCCGAATGGGCTGAAGAAGGAGGATCTCCTTGCCCTCCCGAAGCTCTCCTACGAGGGCGCTGTTGCCATCGACGGCAAAAGGCTCGCTGACTGCGCGATCTACCTCACCAAGTTCGAGAAGGGTGATGAGATCCGCGTTCTTCCATCGTGCAGGCACAGCTTTCATGTCGACTCCATCGACAGGTGGTTGGGTCCCACTCGTCTTGCCCCTCCTGCCGCCGGGTTGTTGTCGTTTCCGCCACCTCGTCCTAGTGTTGCCACTGCGGGCGAGCGGCACCGTCTCATATGGTGTGCCAAACAATAGAACTCCCAGGTTGGTTTTTTTTTGTATTTGGACCGGATTGTGCTCACGAATCATCAATGGCTTCTGCTCATTGAAGATCCAAATGATATAAATAGGGGATATACTTATTCTCATTTCTATTTTCTTCCTACTAATCTTGAACCCAGCAGAAAAAGGCAAATCCTTGCATTATGGGATAAATTGCCATTCCTACTTGAGTTTTATCTTCTGACAATAATTTTTTCTAAGCCGAATCCTAGCTTGATATTTGACCGGGCTTAGAAACCAATTAATGCCTACCCCAAATACCACAACAGCACATACTATTCTGTGGTCTAACTGCACCGACAACTTAATTTATATTAAAAGAATTTGACGCTCAGAGCTAATAGTTTTGCATGGCAAATTAAACTTGGATATATATCTGCAGCGTTCAGCAAGTCATCAAGCTCATTGCAGAGATGCATGCGAATTATCCTATTGTGATGTGAGAGTCAACGCCTAACTATCTCCTCAAACATGTATGTAAATGTAAAAGACTTACTGCAAACACTTAACACTAAGCAGTATATAAATGCAGAAAGACTTACATTCATGTATGTCAATATTTGCATACACCATAAATGGCAGAGATATAAGGTGTAGTAGTGATATATAGGGGAACGAGTCTCTTGTATGGATGCGAAGATGTTGGTGGGACAAGATAAGCACAAAGAAAAGAAAGGTTATAAGAGTCCATTAAGGTTATAAGATGTTGGTGGTACAAGATAAGCACCAATAAGGTTATAAGATGTTGGTGGTACAAGATAAGCACAAAGAAAACAAAGGTTATAAAAGCAGCCACCCCCTTCCCGCGCGTCCTCCACTACCTTGCAGCTCCCATTGCACTCGTTCAAAAAAATTTAGCTTTAGCGATGCTAAATTGCATTGCTAATGCATCACTAAATGAATTAAGCAATGCAATTTGAGCATTGCTGCCAACCTCGTCGCAACCTGCAATTCGCCGTAATTACGTCGCTAAATAGCGATGCCTAGCGATGCCAAAAATTGCATCGCTAATTTGCGACTAAATTACAGTCGTCGCAATTTAGCGACGTATTAGTGATGCAAATTTGCATCACAGTTTTGCAACTAATTGCGTCACAAAATTACGATAAAATATTGTGTCACAAAATTGCGATAAAATATTGCATCGCAAAATTTCGATGCCAAGCCAGGCATCGCAAAATTGCATCTCCAGCTAGGCATCGCAAAATTGCGATGCCAAGTTTGCCTTGCAAAATTTAATTAATTTTTTTAAAAATAATTACGATAAAAAAACTTTCATCACAATTGCGTAGCTAATTAATTTTTTAATAAAATTTTAAATATTATAAATTAAATCTGCTAATACAATTTTATTTTGATGCATCACTATTAAGTGACTCATTAATGCATCGCTATTTAGCGATGCATGATTATGAGTCGCTAGTTAGCGACACATCTTTTTGAGTCGCTATTTAGCGATGGATTTTCTTAGGAGTCTTTAATTGCGTTGCTATTTAGTGACTAATTTAATGCGTCACTAAATAAAGATGAATTTATCGCTATTTCGTCGTAGATTTCATGGGTCGCAATTGCATCGCAATTCTGTCATTATTTTGTGATGAATATTTGCGTCGCTATTTTATAATTTTATTGTAGTGACTCAAGTCCAAGCACGACACGACCCTCTTCCCATCGCACCCTTTGCACTCCCTCCACCCTCCTTTTCCGCTCTCCCCTCTCACCGCCACCCATCGCAGCATCTCCCTTAGTTTCCAGGTCTCCCCGATCGAGCTCCACCACCTCCTCCACCCCACCCATATAATGAGTGAAACCTCCAGCCACATACTATTCTATGGCCTTCCTGCACGACAACTTAATTTATATTAAAAGAATATGACACTTAGAGCTGATAGCTTGGCGTGGCAAATTAAGCTTGGATATATATTTGCAGCATTTGGCAAGTCATCAAGCTCATTGCAGAGATGCATGTGAATTATCCTATTGTGATGTGAGAGTCAATGCCTAACTATCTCCTCTAACTGCATGTAATCGTAAAAGACTTACTACAAACACTTAATACTAAGCAGTATATAAAAGCAGAAAGACTTGCATTCATGTATGTCAATATTTGCATACACCATAAATGGCAGAGATATAAGGTGCAGTAGTGATATATAGGGGAACGAGTCTCTTGTATGGATGCAAAGATGTTGGTGGTACAAGATAAGCACAAAGAAAAGAAAGGTTATAAGAGTCCATTAAGGTTGTAAGTGTTGGGAAACGCTGAATACTCTCAAGATCACGGCTATAGCGTATATGAGTAATACAAAAAAAAAAAATTTACCATTCTAATCTATGAGTACAAGATCATACCTTCATATTTGAACTTTCGATCACTTTGATTCGATTGCTCGACCTCAACCTTTAGCCTTCCGTCGTATTCCCGAAAGTACCTTCTTTCTCTCATAAGATGGTGGGATCTCTTGGCCGTCCTAGGGTTTCTTGTTTTTCTTTCTCCAAAAAACGTTCTCCCTAGCAACAAGTGAGAGGGTACTTATAGGGCTACAACAGGAACCAATAGGCAAATATGAAAAGGACTTCCCACATAATTAAATCTCCCAATCCTACCCCGGGTTAGGATTCAATTATGTAAATTACAATTCATTCCACTAAAGAATTATAATTGTACTCCTAATCATATTCAAATTTATATTTTCGAGCCTTAATATTAAATACTTATTATCTCCCCATGTTAAGATTACAGATATCCACCAATTAAATTTAATTACTGATAATATAATTTAATTGGCTTTTATTATCCTTGAGACTTATCCACTTAACTTATTTGACGTATCGGATTCAAAATCCACTTGCAAGATTTGATACATTCAAAACTTATAAGCTTCCTCAAGGGGATATCATCAATCCAATTTATCAGGACGTGTTTCCTTCAACTATTAATATTCACCATATATATAATGTTATTGCCCAACCCACTGAGTTTATTGACTCATATAGAATCTCACTCTATGTGTAATCAAAGCAATAATCACTACATACACGTGTCTAGAAATAGAATTCGGATTAAGAGCATAAGTAATCATAATATTCATGAGTTTTAAATTATTTTATAAAGTCAGTATAAAATAATTAACTCAACTGGGTCCTGTTCAATACACACAAAGTGTACTAGCACAAATAGTTAGAATAAACCATTCCCCGTAGTCAAGACAGACCTACTAAAAATTTGTGCTACAGTTCTACTGATGGTGTGTCCAATTCCATCTAAAACTGTGAACAATAAACTTGTATTCCAAAAGAACCGATGATCTAGTCTTCTGTGTGTAAGCCGTACTCTACACACTAGATCAAATACTCTTTGTAAATACTAGACACTGCACATATATAGTAAATGGCACACATTGCTCAAAATGAATTCTCATTAAAATATAAAGACATAACATAAAGCATATCTTTTAGTCTATATCTCTATCAATCTTCCACTTAGACTCAAAGCAATGCTTGTACACATCTAACTCCCATGCCCTCTACATGTCTATCAAAAACTTTCGAAGTTAAACTCTTTATAAAAGGGTCTGCCAGGTTGTCCTCAGATGTAACCTTGGTCACCAGCACGTCACCTCTTTGCACGATGTCACGTATCAGGTGATACTTACGCTCAATGTGTTTAGATTTCTTATGGGTCCTGGGTTCCTTCGAATTAGCAACTGCCCCACTATTATCACAATAAAGTGTAATAGGTAATTGCACTGAAGGTATCACACTAAGATCCAAAAGAAAATTTCTAAGCCAAACAGCCTCTTTTGCAGCCTCAGATGCAGCCACATACTCAGCTTCATGGTAGAGTCAGCAACACAAGTTGCTTCACACTTCTCCAACTAATGGCTCCACCACCCAAAGTGAACACATATCCCGAGGTTGATTTCCTAGATTCATTATCTGATTGGAAGTCCGAATCTGTATATCCTATAGGCATAAGACTATCTGCTTGGTAAACTAACATATAATCTTTAGTCCTTTTCAGGTACTTAATTATATGTTTTACTGCAGTCCAATGTTCTCGCCCAGGGTTAGACTGAAATCTGCTAACCATGCCTACGGCAAAACAGATATCAGGTCTAGTACATAGCATAGCATACATTAGGCTTCCTACTGCAGAAGCATAAGGAACTGCCTTCATACTTTCTATCTCTTCAGGTGTCTTAGGACACTGATCCTTAGATAGAGAAATTCCATGCCTGAAAGGAAGAAATCCTTTCTTGGAATTATGCATACCAAAACGGGTGAGAATTTTATCGATATAAGTGGCTTGAGATAAGCATATCATCCTTTGCTTGCGATCTCGCAAAAGCTTGATCCCTAGGATGTGACTTGCTTCTCCCAAGTCCTTCATATCAAATTGTCCAGATAACCATACCTTGACCGAAGATAACACTCCCATATCGTTTCCAATAAGTAAGATGTCATCCACATATAGCACCAGAAACACCAAAGTTTTTCCATCACGCTTCTTGTACACACATGACTCGTCAGGACTTTGATCAAAACCATAAGATTTAATAGCTTGATCAAAACGAGTATTCCAAGATCTAGATGCCTGCTTAAGTCCATAAATGGACCTCTTAAGCTTGCACACCAAGTGCTCCTGGCCTTTTACTATAAAACCATCTGGTTGCATCATGTAAATGCACTCGTCAAGATTTCCATTAAGGAAAGCCGTCTTGACATCCATTTGCCAAACTTCGTAATCGAAATGAGCTGCAATGGATAAGAGAATCCGGATAGACTTAAGCATAGCTACTGGTGAAAAGGTTTCCTCATAGTCGATCCCTTCTTTCTGAGTAAAACCTTTTGCAACTAGCCTAGCCTTGAAGGTTTCCACCTTCCCGTCTGCTCCTCTCTTCTTCTTATAGATCCACTTGCATCCGATGGGTTTTACTCCTTCGGGTGGTTCTACAAGATCCCAGACCTGATTAAAGTGCATAGACTCTATCTCTGATTTCATAGCATTTTGCCAAAGAGTTGCATCTTTATCCTGTAATGCTTCATTGTAGCTACTGGGTTCAGTATCCAGTTCATCAGAGATTCTGTCATATGACTCTCCAAGGAACATATACCGTTCAGGTGGATTTACAACCCTCCCACTACGACGAGGCACAACCTGATTGTATGTGCTTGTAGTAATACGATCTGACTCTGATCCTTGTGCTCCATCAACCTGCACTGGTTCTGAAACTGGTGCATTAATGGTATCCTTTTGTACCAGTTCAGGGTCAGTTCGTGTTACTATACTTCTCCCACTACGAATAGTTAATGGAAGTTTGGGAACCCACTTTCTTGTGGTGTTTCTGCTTGTACTATTGGTATTAAAGGAGCCAGTCTAGTTTTATCGCCTCTCAACTCTTCTAGAGCAATTTTACTTCTGGGTTTGTGGTCTATAATATAGTCCTCCTCTAAGAATCGGGCATTGGTGCTAACAATGACCTTCTGATCCTTAGGACAATAAAATAAACCACCTTTTGTTCCTTTAGGATATCCAACAAAGAAGCATACATCTGTCCTTGATTCCAACTTATCTGGTTTGCCTTTTAGTACATGTGCTGGACAACCCCAAACCCGAACATGTCTTAGACTAGGCTTGCGCCCAGTCCACAGTTCTGTGGGTGTCTTAGGTACTGACTTAGATGGTACCAAGTTAAGAATATATGCAGCTGTCTCTAATGCATATCCCCAAAACGAAATAGGTAAGTCTGAATAACTCATCATAGATCTAACCATATCCATAAGAGTCCTATTCCTTCTTTCAGCTACACCATTCTGCTGTGGCGTGCCAGGTGCAGATAACTGGGATTCAATCCCAGCATCTAATAAGTAATCTGTGAACTCCCCTAAGAGGTACTCGCCACCACGATCGGATCGTAGTGTCTTGATATTTTTACCATGACGGTTCTCCGTTTCTGCCTTAAAAATTTTAAATTTTTCAAAGCATTCAGACTTACGGCGCATCAGATAAATATACCCATATCTTGAGTAATCATCAATAAAAGTGACAAAGTACTCAAAACCACCTCTAGCTTGGATGTTCATTGGGCCACACAAATCAGAGTGAACCAATTCTAATATCTCCTTAGCTCTATTGCCTTTGGCCGAGAATGGCCGCTTGGTCATTTTTCCTTCTAAGCAAGATTCACAGACCGGTAGTGCCTCTACTTCCAATGAACCTAATGGTCCATCTTGAACCAGTCTAGAAATCCGTCTTAGATTTATATGACCTAGGCGCAAGTGCCAAAGATAAGTTTGATTCATTTCAGAAGGATGTTTTCTCTTACATGGTCTATTATAGTTATTCACTTCATTTAGTTGCACAGTAGGAGAAACAGGATTAATAATATAAAGACCATCCACCAATGTACCAGAACAGATAAAATGTTTATTTTTCTTAATAACAACGGAGTCATTAAAATAAACTGAATATCCATCATCAACTAACTTAGAAACTGAAATTAAATTCCTTCTAATTGAAGGTACAAAAAAATAGTCCTTTAATATTAAAATTCTATTTCTACTAAAAGAAAAGCTAAAATCTCCCACTGCAACTACTGACACTCTCGTGCCATCTCCCAGAAATATGTAAATCTCCCCATCACTTAGCTGCCGGGTCTGCTGGAACCCCTGCAAAGAATTGCAAACATGATTAGTGGCTCCCGTATCTACACACCAGCCACTAGTAGATAACACCACTAAACAAGTTTCAACTACAAGTGAATGAGATATACCTCTAGCCTGTTTCCTGGCAAGCCAAACTGGACATTGCTGCTTCCAGTGACCTGGCTGCTTGCAGACAAGCACTTTCCCTTCTTTTTTATTTCCCCATTGGGCTGTGGGGCCTGATGCTGTTTCTTTTTCTGAACCTTTTTCTTCTTCTTAGCATGAGACTTCGAAGAAGAACCTTTTTCAGTAACCATAGCAACTGCAGGCTTCTTAATGAAACTCTCTGCTACCTGAAGTTCTTTAAGTAGCTCTGCCAGTGAAAAATCATTTTGTTCATAGTATAATTTAGGCAGAACTGCTTAAAAGAATCAGGTAGGGACTGGAGAATGATATCAACCTGGGTTTCCCCATCCATCTCCGCTCCAAGGATCTCCAGTTCATTCAGAAGACTAATCATCTTTAGAACATGATCCCTGACAGAGTTCCTTCAGCCATATTAGTGTTCATCAGTTCTTTCATCGCAGTCTGCCTAGCCGCACGACTCTGATCCCCAAACATTTCTTTGAGGTTGAACATCATGTCATAGGCAGAGGGCATAGATTGATGCTGATGTTGCAGAACATTTGACATAGATGCCAATATGTAACACCGCGCATCTCATCAGCCTTAATCCACTTACGGTAAGCTTGGGACTCCTCATCTGAAGCCCTTCACCGGGCTCTGCGGGACAGACCTGAGTGAGCACATACTTGTACCCTTCTGCAGTTAACACTATATCCAGGTTTCTTTTCCAATCAATGTAATTAGGACCAGTCAATTTGTTTTCTTTGAGTATCACAGCAAGTGGATTGAAAGAAGACATTTTAATCCTGAGAATCATTCATACATCAAATAAGATATAATGAGCAATAAACTTTAAATTCAAAATTATAAGTAGGGCCCCTCAACCACTACAAAATAAAAGAATTTGCCAGCAGCCTAGTACATTTTGAATAGTATGCCTCGATGGGAGGACGTCTACTACTCATCATTTATCTAGACAGATAAAACCTATTAATTTTACTATCTAGGTAAAAGGTAACATACCAAGTAAAATTAATTAGCTGGCTAAATTTGGTCATATAAATATTTGTAGTGACTCCGATGGGGAGGATACTAATATTTATACCTAAGTGTATACCATCACTCAATCCTAGATCCATTGTCCCATGGTGGATCCCTCAGATGGAGAGGTAATCCAACATTAACAATTACTAGGGATTATTCTTGGTGAGCTGGCAATCAATTTCATCCTATGGGGAGGAAAGCACTAATGCCAACACATGAAATTAACTACCTCACCAATAAACAAGTGATGGGACCATGGGATTTAAATGTGATTAATTCCCTCTCCCACTTAGTTATTTAAACAATATTTTGAGGGTTATAAAACTTGTGTTTGATTATCTTATAAATTCAAAATCCCATAGTAGTGATCGATATACATATATGCAACAAATAAAACTCTTAATTCCCTTAAATTTAAAAAAATTTAAATTAAAATTGGGAATAAATTTTACTCTCTAGTTGCACATGTTCACACTAGTCTTGGAATTTCGAATATATATCAAAACACAAACAGCAAGTGATTATCCAATTAACCATGTTCTCCTAGTTATAGACATAAGAACAAAAGGATAAACAATCAAGTATGCAACATAACCAATATAAACAAGATAAATAAAATCCCTGTTATTATGGTCAAAATTCTCCACGCAGATGAATATCCCCATTGCACCATGATTGCTACTTTGCTCGACATTTGCCGCTTCGCATACGGGGGTCTGGGGGCTGGCCCCCAGCGGTCAGGTCGCGGGGGTCAAGGGGGCAGCGCCCCCACGGGGTTTGGGGCAGCGCTCCAAAACCTAAACGAAATCAGCTCCTTCGATCCCTTCGCGCTTCAGATTTTCCTTTAGAATCTTGATCTGCAATGGATTCTCCTTAGAATCCTATCTGCAACGGATTCTCCTTAGAATCCTATCTGCAACGGATTCTTCTTAGAATTCTGATCTACAATGGATTCTCCTTAGAATCCTATCATGCAACAGATTCTCCTTAGAATCCTATCTGCAACGGATTCTCCTCAGAATCCTATCATGCAACGGATTCTCCTTAGAATCCTATCTGCAACGGATTCTGCTCAGAATCCTATCTGCAACAGATTCTACTCAGAATCCTATCCTGCTTTTTGTAGCAGGTCTTCTTCCTCCATTAGAGCTGCATCAAATTACATAAATCCTATGCCTCAATGTAGGAGTTCACATGCTACGTATTTACAATCATAAAGCTCTCAAAAAAATCGGAGCATACATGCTATGAAATATTACAATGATCCTATGCCTCCTTAAATCGGAGTATACAAAACAAATCTAAGTAATATTAAATCAAAACACATACATTCATGTGACCATAATAATAGGATAGAAACCTACAAAACAACGTTAGTAGCAAGCACGATCTATTCTACGCATGCATATACCGATTAATGGAGAACATGGCCGTATTATTCATATACAGTATCAGCCATGGCTCTGATACCACTGTTGGAGAACGTGGAATACCCCCAAGATCACGGCTATAGCGTATATGAGTAATACAAAAAAAAAAACTTTTACCGTTCTAATCTATGAATACAAGATCATACCTTCATATTTGAACTTTCGATCACTTTGATTTGATTGCTCGACCTCAACCTTTAGTCTTCCGCCGTATTCCCGAAAATACCTTCTTTCTCTCACAAGATGGTGGGATCTCTTGGCCGACCTAGGGTTTCTTGTTTTTCTTTCTCCAAAAAACGTTCTCCCTAGCAACCAACTGAGAGGGTATTTATAGGGCTACAACAGGGACCAATAGGCAAATATAAAAAGGACTTCCCACGTAATTAAATCTCCCAATCTATCCCGGGTTAGGATTTAATTATGTAAATTACAATTCATTCCACTAAAGAATTATAATTGTACTCCTAATCATATTCGAATTTATATTTTTGAGCCTTAATATTAAATACATATTATCTCCCCACGTTAAGATTATAGATATCCACTAATTAAATTTAAAATATATTAATTATCGAAACCAATACCATACAAAAGGAGGTTAATACATCGTAAATACAATATATTGTCAAAATAACATCAATTGGAGGGAGGGTGATCGGGAACTGAAGGTGGTGCAGGAAACTGCATCGACTGCGATATACACGTAACTAATTATCACATCTCTTCTAACTGCTGCTCATATTTTGTTGCATGTTTGTGATTTCCATCATCATCTCTGATTTCACATGTTTTGCGATGGAATGCTCAATCTGCTCGTAATCGCCGATGCCACCCTGACTGGAAGAAGATGAACCGCATTAGGGGAAGAATGTAGAAGCTTTGGCGCCAAGACTGTAAATTCTACTATCATTCGACTGTGCGCCAACAGCCTCTAGAAATATGCGGCTGGTCTCCTACGACGAAGGATCGGGCGTAGACCCTTCCTCCTCTAATGGCTGTGTGCTCTGTGATAACAGATCATTCATACATGCCTACAAGGAGTGCATATCAAATATAATGCAACTCATATTGAAAGAAATATATCAATAAACACATCATGTTTTCAATGATTTACTTCGATACTCTGGGAGCGACTGTCAACCCAAGACCCATCTTTTCTCATGTTGGTCACCTTGAACAACTGCCAATGCCCTGGATCGGCATCTTCCTTCATCATCTAAAAAATGACATTTCAAATCTATAGTTATGCTCATTTTAAAAAAAAATCATTAATAAGTATATAGAACTGATAAATTTATATACTTACAAGATGACACCGATGCTCATCAATTGAAATGGATCCCATTGTGTGACAGGAAAGACCAGTGCCTGGACCACCTTTCTCGGATTGGCGGTTCAGCTAGCTATGGCTGACCTCCTTCGCCACTGGGGATCTGCCCACTGCTGCTGCCAGCCATCCCATATAGAATTGGAGATATGAGCAGGGCATTTCGATGCCCTCCACCAGTGGCTTAAATTATCAGAGTATCGAAGGCGAGCAAGTGAAGTCCAAGCTGTTCTAACTGAAGGAGTGAGGGTTGGATCCCACTCATATTCTTTCTGTAAGCAAAAAAAATTATAAATATGCATATTATAATAAATATATTATAAAGATAAATGTTGATAATATGATATTATAAATGTAATTAAACATCATATAAATATAAAATACATACTTGAAACTTTGTCTAGTAGAACTCCCTCACCTCCTCACTAAGGCGCTCCCAAGAGTATCCCTCCGAATCTACATGCCTCTTAAATATATCGATGATGCGCCTTGAGATAATATGACTTTTTATAAATCTATGCAAGTATAGTAAAACATAAGATGTAATTTAATAACATACCAATTGTATGAACAAATTTATATGATGATAGAGTAAACTTGCTGGCCATCAACCATAGAAGCTGCCTCCTAGTGGAGGAAGAACTTTCGCTCGATGATAGCCCAACAGATGATCCTGGCATCTCCCCAGCAGATGATCCTGGCATCTCCTCGGCAGACTCCTATCCGAAGGAGCTATCATGTGCTGGAGAGTCGTCACCCATGCTAGCAGATTGCCCTTGGGCTATGAATCATCCATGACCCCTCATAGTACTGTATATATAGTTGAATCATAATGAATTAAAAAAAGCATGAAACAAAAATGTTGTTTTCAAATTATAAGCAGAGATATAAATACTTAGTCACTATCGTTTATATTCTCAAGTTCGGGTTCTTCATCAGATTCTATCTTTGATTGTGATTCATATTCATCTTCTTCATCATTTGAGGCCTCGTCCACATCCTTAATTTCGAGTGAAGCACTGGTTGGATCATTATGGATTAGTTCCGGATCAAACGAATCATCTTCGATTGCATGTGCTTCCATAACATCTTCTTGAAAAGCTGGGGATTCAAATGTTTGTGTTGATGAGCTTACCAGCATAGAAATGGCCACTCATGGCTTTATTTTACTCACAACCCACCAATCTATTTTATCCTTTCGAAGGCTTGGATATGTCGAATAGTATACTTGTTCAGCTTGAGATGCTAGAATGAATGGTTCATATTTGTTCAACCTTCTTCAATGACATACTTCAATAAGATTATAATCTTTATGCACTTTTGTCCTATATTTGGAGTTGGATCAAACCATTCACATTTGAACAATATAGTGCATTTAATAGGCCAACCAAGATACTCAACTTCAATAATCTCTTGTAGCTTTCCATAATAATCTTACTGATCTGCACTAACACTTTGACCTTGTACACATACCCTTCAATTTTGAGTTGCTCTTAAAGAACCCAAAGACTCAACCTGAAACTTGTACCCATTCACAAAATATCCGGTGTATGTATTAACTCTAGACAACGGCCATTGTGCTAGAGATTTAATGAAAA
Source organism: Calamus simplicifolius (assembly GCA_900491605.1). Classification (NCBI taxonomy): domain Eukaryota; kingdom Viridiplantae; phylum Streptophyta; class Magnoliopsida; order Arecales; family Arecaceae; genus Calamus; species Calamus simplicifolius. The sequence goes on from UESW01004049.1 coordinate 259,637, forward strand.
TGTCATCAACATTCGAAGAAAGATTATTAGTATGAAAAATCATAAAAACATAATTAGTTTGTATACGATATGTTCTGGTTAACCTATAAGCAAAGTGCCAATTTAATACTCACATGTTCATTGAACCAATATGCAAACTCAGTATAAAGTTTCAATCCAATTTTATCATCGCTGATGTGAGGATCTTTTTGTCTCCATACATCACAAAACATCCTTGAAAAAATAAGCTTATATAAACTTAGTTGAAAATATTATGAAGAAATCCATATAGTAACAAAGTTTATATAAACTTACTCTATAAACGGTTTCACTTTAAAGCAGTTCATAAGAATATAATTGTGAACAGCTTTAAACTCTTCGTTCAACATATATCTTTTATTTTCGGTGCCAAATGGCCTACCAACGGTCCTAAAAATAGAGATGGTTCCATCATCTGCTCCAAATGGCTGTCGACATCCTTCTAAATTGCATGGCACTTTTTGATTCTTAGTTTGGACATGTTCGTCAAAGTAATGCGATGCAAAATTCGAGGCCTCCTCTACCAAATATGCATTGCATATTGATCCTTCAACTTTTGCCTTATTTCGAACATTTTTTTTAATTTCTTCATGTACCTAAAATATTAAAGTTGAAAATATAATAAGATACTCATTTTCGTAAACATTATAAGATGAAATTGTATGAAAAGTAAGTTACCTCTCAAATGGGTGCATCCAACGATATTGAACAAGTCCAAAATCCGAGCTTCGTATGCCAGATGAACGGGTAGATGTTCCATGCAATTAAAAAAACTTAGAGGAAAAATTCTTTCCAACTTGCATAAAATAATTGGAATCTCTTCTTCAAGTCTTGCCATATCATTAGTTCTAATAACTCTAGCTGTTAGCTCTTTGAAAATATACTGATTTCTGTTAACGCTTTCTAGACATTGGCAGGCAGTAATTCATGAAATGCTATGGGCATCAACCGCTGCATAAAGACATGGCAATCATGGATTTTCATGCCAAAAACCCTTAACTTATGCATATCCACACATCTACCCATGTTTGATGCATATCCATTAGGAAATTTTAATCCTTTCAACCAATCACACAGTACTACTTTCGAATTCCTATCAAGCGTGTAGCAAGCCTTTGGATATTTACCATCAACATATGATCTTGCAAGTTTGGGACGCCGACAGTATTGATTAAGTTCCTCTCTTGATTTAACAGTGTCCTTTATTTTTCCCGAAATATTCATTACAGTATAGAAAATGTTATCAAAAAAATTCTTTTCGATATGCATCACATCAATATTATGTCTAATTAGATTTGTACTCCAATAGGGCAACTCCCAAAGTCTACTTTTTTTTCTTCAGCCATGCTCTCTACATATCCGACCATTTATGACATCTGCACCATCTTCAAAAACATTCATCAACCCCAACTGCTCAATAGAGTCTAGTATTTCCTGCCCACTCAAAATAGGTGGTACATCCCTCGTAATCACTGTGTTCTTAAGAAATGAAATCTTGTTTCTTCTAAAAGGATGCCGAGACGGTAGAAACTTTTATAATTATCAAACCATGATTGCTTACTACTTCTGCACAATATGAAAGCATCTGAATTCTTCATGCAATAAAGGCAAGCTAAACGATGAGCAGTGCTCCATCTAGAAAGCATGGCATATGCCGAAAAGTCACTAATTGTCCACATTAGGGCTGCTTTCATTATAAAATTCTGCTTCAAGGAAATATCATATGTCATAACCCCTTTTGACCATAATAATTTAAGCTTTGAAATTAGGGGTTGCAGAAAGACATCTATCTTCTCCTTAGGATTTGATGGCCCTGGTACTAACACTGTCAAAAACATAGAAGAGTCTTTCATGCATAGCCAGGAGGGTAAATTCAGTACAGTTACAATTACTGGCCAACAAGAGTATTGCTGTCCAGATTGTCCTAATGGTTGAAATCCATCTGTGCATAGAGCAAGCCTGACATTTCTTTTTTCATATAAAAGTTAGGATACATATCATTAAAATGTTTCCATGCAATAGAGTCTGACGGATGGCGCATAACACCCTCTTCTTCTTCATGTTCTGCATGCCATCTTATAACTGAAGCTGTAACTTCTGATTGATACATCCTTTGCAACCGAAGTACCGACAAAAAGTAATGCATTTTTTTGAAAGCCACAGTCTCGTCCTATGTGAACTTCTCCTTGCTGTTATAAACCGAGGTTCATCACAAATTTTATAAAACTGCAAATCTACATCTACACCCCAAAAAAGCATGCAATTATTCTTGCAGCAGTCAATCTTCTGAATAGGTAAACCAAGCCCATGCAATAATTTTTTTGTTTTATAAACCGAATCAAATGCTGCTTCAGATAAGTGATGTTCAGTCTTAATGTTCAACAATCGAGCTGCTACAGACAATTGCGAATGATTTTCACACCCAGGCCATAATTGTTCATTTGCAGCCCCTAACATATCATAGAAATATTGGCTTTCCGGATTTGGTTCTTCATTAAAGGTGCCTTGATTGAAGCCCGAAACCCCTACATCCATCTCCATTTCTTCATATTGATTGAAGTTGTCATATTGATTATAATTCTCAGATGCCATGCAATAATTTTCTGATGCCACATTATAATTTTTTGTTGTTTCATAAACTATATCTGCCCCCTGATTACTTGATTCTCCCCAAGACTCAGTTTCTCCATGGTAGTACCAAATATAGTAACCAGGCAAAAAACTCTTTTTACATAGATGAATTTTAACTGTTTCAACATCCCTATAAGCTTTATTTTGACACTTTCTCAGATTACATGGATATCTGATTCTGGATCCATCCATCCACTCTTGTTGACTACATGCAAATGCAATAAATTCTTCTACGCCATTAACAAATTTAGGATTAAGAAAATTATCCTTAACCCTCTTATACATCCACGAACGATCAACATTCATTTTTAACTAATTATGTATGACCTAAAAATATATTTCAAAACAAACATTGGATCAGCAATATTGGTATTAATCAACAATCAATATATAGCATATTAATCATAAATAATATGTAGTTCTTTCTTCTGTGTGCTTTCTAAGAACCTAAGCAAATAGTGTAAGTTATTTGTAGTTCTAATTTGTAAAAATAGGGAAACAAAGTATTTTCAAAAACACTAGATAACATATGCAAATCTTTTCAAAACAGATAGCAATAAACAAGAAATTAGCATCTTGACCCTTAAAAAATAATTATAGATAAACTGTCAACAAAATATATCAAAAAATGTCAACAAAATAATGTATATAAAATTAGCATTCCTGAAGTGTAAGAGCAGTGGCCTCATGAAGTGATTGAGGCATCAACGCTAATTAGCGACGCTACTTGCGTCGCAGGAGGCGTCGCTAATTAGCTACGCCAGTCTTGGCATCGCTAATTAGCGATACCATTTTTGCGTTGCTAATTAGCGACTCGTTAGCAACGACATTTGCGTCGCTAATTTTGTTCGTCGCTAATTTATCGTTAAGTTGTCGCTAATTTTTTTGTCGCTATTGCATTGCTATTTAGTGACACTATTTTTGTTGTCGCTAATTAGCATCGCTAATATGCTGTTCTCTTGTAGTGTTGAAGATTCCAGTACTGGAAAGCCATCAAACCATGTTCAATGGATGATCTAATACCACCTCGTACCGATCGAGCATGAAATATATTTCAACTGTACGTAGATCATGATACATGCGATGCACTGCAGTCTATATTCTGATCAGGAATTCAATCATTTGATAGGAGCCATGGCCTGAATACACTTCAACAAATGGGATTTCCCATGCATGAGGTCTTAAGAAACTAAAACTTTTGATGAGTTCACATGCATGGATTATTGAGTTCCATGCAACCACTTCTTAACTCATATATATATATATATACAAAAGGTTGATGAAATGTCTACCGTATGTCTCTATGTCGACGTACGACACCCTCGGTGCGAATGCGATCGAGGGGAAGAGATCGATGATGGGACATCAAATAGGGTTAAAACTAACTTGTATCCTAATCTAGGGTTGGGCTGAAGCATCTAAGTCGCAGGGAGCACGTCTCGCTAGTCCTTGTCCAGAGTGGGCACGCGTACGTAGAATCCCACTCTCAACCTAGAAGAAGAAGAAGAAGAAGAATCAAAAAAAAACTCGGAAGGGGATGTACGGCAAGTAAAACAAGTAAAACTTGGACGCAGACTCTGCCAACGTGCCACGACTTTTGACAGCTAGCATGCACGTTGATGGAATTTATGTTATTTTCCCCCCTTTTGCAGCTCTGAAACTGATGCTGCCTTAATGGAACATTGAGTCCAAAATAAGTTCTTAATGGTTATTGATTGCTTGAAGCTCAGTAGCTTGATGGAATGTTAAGAATTATTTGTGGTTTTTGTGTTTAAGAACCAACATGTGTTTGTATGAGTATACACCCATGAAGCTTCAGCACATGGACGCATATGTGGTGGGAAGATGAGTTGAGTCGAGTCTTTGGAGAGATGGAACCACTTTTGGGTTCATCAGGGTGGATGGTCACATGGATGCATACATGATGGGTCGAAGATGAGTTGAGAGATTAGTCTTTGGAGACATGAAACCACTTCTGAGTTCATCATGGTGGATGATAGACAAACAGCAATGTATTGTAAAGATACCCAGCCATTTCTGTGTTTATGTCAGCTGTAATTGGATGAATAAAACAGCAATGTATTGTAATCAAAACTCGACTCCAAGAAGTTAAAAAACAAATGGAGGCTTTGGGCCGTGCAGTGTTGGATGGGACCAAGAACGGAGACATTGGGCGGAGGCCGAGGTTCGGTTTTTAAATTGGATCCTGTGACGGCATTCCCAAATTAAGGTCAGATTATGAGTAAATAAAGGTAAGATGTTTTATTCATTCTGATTTTTCACTTGACTTACTGTAGATGCTTTAAGCATTTGGATCCTCATTAATTTCTTATAACATCAAATCTCTTTAAGGATCATCATCAGAAGATATAGATTTTGTTTATTTACACCAATTATAATACTTTTACCACATGTGCATCCTCTCCTTGGCCAAGGTTAATTATTGTTAGATCGATATCCACTGAGGCTGAGTATCGATCTATGTCTTCTGTTAGTTCTAAACTTGTATGGCTTCGACGATTTCTTCTTGAGCTTGATGTGCCTTGTGATGACTCTCCCTCTCTTTTTGGTGATAATACAAGTGCTATTAGCATTACCACTAATCCTGTCCATCATGAACGAGGCGGAGGGTTTGCTTCGATTCTTAAAGAGAAGAAGAGAACAGAGGAGAGAAAGGAGTAAGGGGGCTCATTCTCCTGGTGGCAAACTAATACCAAAAATTTAATTGTCCTTGATAAAAGACTCAGATGTACCAATTCATAAAATGTTAGAGAAAAAAAAAGTTCATAAAAGAGATAGAGTGGGGAACGATCATACCAGGACTTCTCTAAAATCACCACTCATGATCATAAATAAGCGGAGGAACCTTCGCTGCTATTACAATAACAACGGCTAACCAGGATTGGGATTTTATTCCATCTCTTTATACTTAACTCAACTTAACTCATCTAAGCCTTTTTCCAACTACATGGGGTCGGCTACATGAATCTGCTTCCTCCACGTTGTTCTATTTAGGACTAAGTCGACATTCAAATTATAAATAGTTATATCTTTTTTAATTATTTCTATCCATATTAGTTTAGGTCTACCTCTACCTCTATCCTTACCATGGATTATTAAAAGATCATTCTTTCTAACTGAAGCATCTAAAGTCTTCGTTGTATATGTTCAAACCACCATAATCGATTTTCTCTTATTTTATCTTCAATTGGGGCTACTCCTATCATTTCTTTTATATGTTTATTTCTAATTTTATCTTTTAAAGTTTTACCACATAACCATCTTAACATACGCATTTCTATTACACTTAATTTATTCACAAGTTGTTTTAGAATTGCCCAACACTTAATTATATTAATATATTAAATATAAATTATTTTCTTTTTTAACATTCACCCTAAGACTTTTCTAGGGATACTATTGCGCAAGATGCATGCAAATAGATATATATTTAAATCAATAAAAAATATATGAAGATCTTATCTCTTTTTCCTACACTTTCTATTAACTTCCTAAAGAAAAAATAGTTTTCATGGTTAATCTTTCTTTAATAAAGTCAAATTATTTTTCAATATTTTTGTGTCACATCTCAATGCAAGGCTAATCACTTTCTCCCAAAGTTTCATAGTATAGCTTATTAGATTAATACTATGATAATGAAAATAATTTTGTTCTTTTTCTATTTATCAAGCATTTTCCTGGTTTCTAAGATCTTATTAAACAAATTAGTCAACTATGTCACATCCACATCACCTCAATGCTTCCAGACCTCAATGGATTGGCAAAATATTGAATAAAACTTAGAAGTATTTTACTTTATTAGCCTTTCAATGTTACACAACAAATTTTTATCTAGTTTGAAGAAAAAAATTACTCCACATGCATTTCTTTTATTTATTCAACTTGGAGCAAACTTAGAGGTTATGAGCTTCTTTTGTGGTCTCTTAAGTTGTGGATTTATTTTCTTCACTTGGTATCCTCATGCTAGCCTGCAAACAGAGATTAATAGTGGATGAGATAGATGTGGAAGAGTTTCCATGACAAGTATAGAATGTTGATTTGTCACGTGACGTGTGTGGGTTCATTTGTGAGATAATTAAGTGCTAAAGAATGATGACCTGGGGAAGTTTGGATGGTTGGCTTGGTATGTAGTAAGATCAACATTTAAATTTGGTCCCATGGATGGTGGACAACAATGGGAACTGGGCTGATGTAGACATATGTTACTTAACATTTGTAAGATATCAAAGTGTTAACAATGCCTCTAAAAATTTAGCCCCAATAAGTAGTACATAAAAGAAAGAAAAATATACTAGCTAGTAGCATGAGATAAAAAACACTTTACAAAATTTAATATTTTGTAAGGGTTTAATAAAGGAGCATTTACCTTGTTTCTATAATTTATCGTCAACATGGTATGTGTGGTACAGCTTCATGGATGATAGAATAGTATTGACTTGGCATAGAGTGAGGACTTAAATACAACATAGCTTGACAATCACAAGGATTAACTATTCCATCTTGTTAATAGAAACATTGTTAAATTTAGTGATTCAAGTCTTGGTGGGATGGAGGTTGAGACGTCTCATGACAAGGAGATTTAAGGACCACTCTCAGCTGTCCTAAAATCTATTAATAATAAATTAATTGATAATAAATTAATTTATTAATTGATAATAAATTAATTATTTATATTATGATCTATTAAAAGTTTGCATGTTATGTACATATATTAGTAACGGTTAGCAAGAGAAAAGTGGATTATACCATATTGTTATGTACATATATTAGTAATGGTTAGCAAGGCTATATTTTTTTTATATATTTAATATCATAAATTTTTTCGATAGAGGGGGTAATAGTCTTTTTTTTTTCAGCTACTGCCCTTGGAATACAATAAATTGGAAAAGGGCTATTCCATGTGGGAATATGAAATACGAATTCTAGAATAAGAACATTTGATCGGAATATCAATTCGTAGAGGGCCCACCATCTTTTTTATGCCTGTTTGGGGGAATAGCATGGAATAAGGCCCTAATAGGGCATCCAAACACTACCCTAATGTCTAAGCTATCAAGATATGCAACCTTATAAGAATATGCAGAGAACAAAAAACCCAAAAATATGCAAAAATGATTGAATAGAAAACCTTGGTCACACTTTTCTTTTGTGACCTATCAAAATATGTTTTTTCTAAAATTTATTGAATTTGCAATAGGAGTGTCTTCTGTTCTACTAGCCTGCGCTTTTGTCCCTAATGCTCTCCTATAGAAGGCTATTTCATCGATTACTTTAAGATTATTGGAGCAAACATCTCTACATGCTACAACTAGACTATTTTATCTCTCTAATTAAGTTAGGCTTTGTAATTAATAGCACCGGAAAGGTTTTTTTTTTTCCCAATCAATTAACATCCATTTGAGTTAATATTTAAAGATTGTAAAAATAAAAATAAACTATAAATTATTATCTATGGTTAAGTATTATTAAACACCACACATGTAGAGTTTAAAATATTACACTTAACTACTATATATTTTGTTTATTATCATATAAAGAGTTATATGGTTAACTTATCATACATGCAGCACACATGCATACGTTAGATAGATGTGGTTTTCATGTTTTACCGTAAAACTTTAATTTTTTTAATATAAATTAATATAAAAAATTATATGGCTTGCATTATAAGAAGTTAATTATGTATTTTTCTTTTTAATAATTAAAAAATATAGAATAGCTAATATATAAATTTTAAAGTAAATGGTGTAATAAAATAGTTTAATGTAGTAATACATATTTTATTTAAAAAAAAGTCAATGCTTAAACAACTGGTGCGGTTGCTGGTTCGGAACTCGGTGACTTAACGGCTAAGAAATCCACAGTGTTTCTGCGCCGGTCAACCTTGGCGACGTTGGACGACAACAAAGCATACTGCACAAACCAATAATAAAAAAAAAATCCCGACGCCGTTTTTTTTTTTTTTTTTTTAAGATTTTATCGATTCGTAGCTAGATTCCATATGATTCTATTTTTATACGAAAGTTTGCTCCTTTAATACGAAAGTTTGAGGCTTCAAAAATTTATCTTAAAATTAATCGAATCAGCAAATGCCCCATTCATCGAACCCGCGACGCCTTTATAGCGTGGAGAAGCCCGGACCAACCGCCTGAGCGGTATCCCGACGTCGTCTTCGGCAGGTCTCACGGCATTATACCCGCGATGTGAACGCGTTTTGATTTTCCAAATCGAAATTCCCTCAGCCCTGCTCACCGCGGCGGAGATGTTCATAGTGGAAGCCATCTCCCAAGAGACCGTCAAGCCCTCCTCCCCCACCCCTCCCCACCTCCAAAACCATCCCCTCTCGTGGCACGACCAGCTCGCCCCTCCCTCCCACGTCCCCCTCCTCTTCTTATACCCCCCTCCCTCCGCCCCGCCCACCAACTCTCTCAAACGCTGCCTCTCCCAAACCCTCTCCCTCTTCCCCCTCCTCGCTGGCCGCCTCGACCCCGGATCCCCTCAAGTCCACTGCAACGACCTCGGCGCCGACTTCCTCCAAGCCCGCGCCGACTCCTCCCTCTCCCATCTCCTCCGGCAGCCCTCTGCTTCCGCTCTCTCGAGGCCCTCCTCCCCTGCGGACGCTCCTGCGCCTGCTGGGGCGGCGCCCTCCTCGCCGTCCAAGTCACCACCCTCTCCTGCGGCGGCGTCGCCATCGGCGTCTGCGCCGCCCACAAGATCGCCGACGGCTTCTCCCTCTCCCGCTTCGTCGCCGCCTGGGCCGCCACCTCCCGCGGCGCCGCGGGCGACATCCCTCGCCCCGATTTCGCCGCCGCCGCCTCCCTCTTCCCGCCCTCCGAGAAGGCCCATCTCGCCATGGCCTCCGTCAAATGGAGCATGAAACCCGCCGGGAATCTCGTCACCAGGCGGTTCCTGTTCGACGAGGCGAGTCTCGCCGCCCTTCGGGGCCTGTCCGACGCCGCCGCGGGGGGCGACCGCCCACGCGGGTGGAAGCCGTGGCGGCGCTCGTGTGGCGGTGCGCCCTTCGGGCCGAGCGGCTTCGAGGGTGTCGCTGGGCTTCGTCGTCGTGGACATAAGGGCGAGGATGGAGCCCCCGCTTGGGGAGCGCTCGTTCGGGAATCTCTGCGTCTATGCGGCCGCGTCGGAGGTGGAGGCAGGGGACGGAGGGGCGAAGCGGCGGACGGAGGAGAAGCTGAGGAATGCGATAAAGTCGATCGATGAGGAGTACTTAAGGCGGCTTCGGGGTGTCGAGGGGCCGCTGCTGGTGTTCGAGAAGGGGAGGGAAGCGGCGAGGGAGCACGGCAAGAGCGATGACGATGTGGATGATACGATATCTACTATTTCAACAGCTGGGCTCGGTTTCCGGTCTATGGGTTGGATTTTGGCTGGGGGAAGCCCGTTTGGGTGGGCGTTGCGAATTTCTTCTGGAAAAATTTAGTTTTGCTCATGGGTAGGCGTGGGGATGGAGGGATGGAGGCTTGGGTGACTCTGGAGGAGGAGGAGATGGTGAGATTTGAGAAAGACCAGGAGCTCGTTTCGTATGCCGCCTCTCTTGCTTCCATTGCCGACTACTAGCCTCGGTCGGAACCTGGAAGGTAAATTATTATTGAAATGAATACTACTTTTTATCTCTTCTGTTTATCTTCAGTCTTTAACGCTTGCCATGAACTTTAGTTCTCTATGTTGTTTTTTAGAGTTGTAATCCGAAGCAGAAGCAGCAGGTAGCTAAGATTTGTTTGGCGAGTTGTTGAGATTGGTTGATAAATATTATATTATTTAAGCGCTATAAAACTTTAGCATTTATTTTGACAATCAAATTGAGATAGTATTTTTAAAATAAAACAATAATTTTATTATTAAGATTTGTTTGATGGAGTTGTTGGAAGCGGAGATTTGATTAGTAAATAACTACATTATTTAAAACTTTAACATCTATTTTGATAACCAAATTGAGATAGTACTTTTAGAATAAAATAATAAAAATATCTTAGAATAATATTATAATAATAATATTCTAACATAATAATATTATAATAAAATTATTAATGTATTATCAAAGTTACAATCATTATTATCTAATAATATAATATCATAATATTATATATTATTATTGTAGTATTATATTTGTATATATTATAGTATTTTATAATATTATTATATAAGATATATTTGGATACATTTGAATATAACCCAAGCATCTCTTTCATCCTTGAATTTATATAATTTTAAAATAATAAAAGTTAAAAAGAATAAAAAATATAGGATGATTTTGGGACTCAAGTAAATTCAAGAACCTCGAATATAGCCAAGTCTCTGTCTTTTATTGTATTATCTTATTTTATAAAAAATAATTATATTTTTATTTACAATATATTATTATTTATTATTATTATTATTATTATTGTATTTAAATAGATTATATTATATTGTTAAATTAAATATATATTATATTATTAAATGATGATGTTTTTCTGGTTCAAATATATCACCTTTTAACTTTCATAAAAACGAATTGCCGACAATTTATATGCAAAAGTTTAAACAATATTTGGTAGAGTCAAAAAGCGATAAAATTTTATTGAGCACCATGAAATCTATCATTTTGGGCCTCTAAAAGCCTAAAAAATATTTTGAAGAATCCAAAAAGGCTCAGCCAACATGATCTAACTGTTATAATATTTAATTCTTTTTGCATGTGATAGAGATATAGACTAAAAGATATGCTTTATGTTATGTCTTTACATTTTTAATGAGAATTCATTTTGAGCTGTGTGCGCATGTCTAGTCTAACTAACTACTCATAATAAAATATAGATGACTCATTGCATAATGATATGGTGGCCGGTTAAGTTTCTCCGAATGATTATCTCATTATCTAGTCTGGCCAATAAGTTAGCCATTCCGATTAATTTGGATTGATGATATTCCCTTTCGTATCAAATCTTGCAAGTGGATTTTGAATCCGATACATCAATAAGTTAAGTGGATAAGTCTCAAGAAAAAAAAAATCTTAGTCCTTAACGTGATCGAATGTGATTTCTATGGAGAAGCGGGATGCATTCCTAGGTCAATTGCAAGAAACCCTAGGTCGGCCGAGAGAGATCGCGGGAATACGGCGGAAGGCTAAAAGGTTGAGGTTCGAAAGCGTTCAAGTCTGATAACTGATGTAGCTCTAAGCAATATATCAATAAAATATGATTTATAATGATTTTAATTAAAGATATATAAATAAATAAAGATTTATCACACTATCCCAATAATTCGTCTTGATTTAAATAAAATATACTTTGATGTGGCTGGTATAGCCATAAGGGGCAATTTCGAAAAAACAAAATATTAATGCGCCCTGGTGTCTCAGGCCCGCCGAGTCGGTCCGACCATTCCTGGTCGACCCCACTCGGCCCCGTCTCCAAGCCCGCAGTCGGCCCGACCATTCCTGGTCGGCCTCGGCAGCTCCAGGCCTGCTGAGTCGGCCCCGACCATTCTTGGTCGGCCCCGGCCTCCAGGCCTGCCGAGTCGGCCCCAGCCATTCCTGGTCGGCCCCGGCCCGGCATCTCCAGGACCCGAGTCGGCCCCGACCATTCCTGGTCGGCCCTGCTCGGCTTTGGCACTCCAGGCCGCCGAGTCGGCCCCGACCATTCCTGGTCGCCCCGCTCGGCCCCGGCAGCTCCAGGACCGCCGAGTCGGCCTGACCATTCCTAGTCGGCCCCGTCGGCCCCCACGTCTCCAGGACCGCCGAGTCGGCCCCGACCATTCCTGGTTGGCCTCGCTCGGCCCCGTCTTCAGTCCCGCCGAGGCTCCGACCATTCCTGTCGGCCCCGCTCGGCCCTGGGGTCTCCAGGCCGCCGAGTCGGCCCCGGCGTCTCCAGGCCCACCGAGTCGGCCCCGACCATTCCTGTCGGCCCCCCGCTCGGCCCGACATCTCCAGGACGCCGATTGGCCCCGACCAGTCGGCCCCGACCATTCCTGGTCGGCAGGCCCGCCAAGTCGGCTCCGACCATTCCTGGTCGGCCCCGGCAGCTCCAGGCCCGCCGAGTCGGCCCGGCCATTCCTGGTTGGCCAGCCCCGGCAGCTCCAGGCCGCCGAGTCGGCCCCGACCATTCCTGGTCGGCCCCGCTCGGCCCCGACCATTCCTGGTCGGCCCCGCTCGGCCCGGTGTCTCCAGGCCCGCTGAGTAGGCCCCGACCATTCCTGGTCGGACATCGCCCTCCGAGTCGGCCCCGACCATTCCTGGTCGGCGCTCGGCCCCGGCAGGCCCGCCGAGTCAGCCCCGACCATTCCTGATCAGTCGGCCTCGGCAGCTCCAGGACCGCCGAGTTCTCCAGGCCTGCCGAGTCGGCCCTTTCCGGTCGGTCTCTAGGCTCGCCGAGTCGGCCCCGACCATTCTTGGCCCCGGCAAGTCGGCCGACCATTCCTGGTCGACCCCGCTTAGCCCCAGCTCCAGGCCCGCCGAGTCGGCCCCGGCCATTCCTGGTCGGCCCCGCTCGCCCCGGCAGCTCCAGGCCCGCCAAGTCGGCCCCGACCATTTCTGGTCGGCTCGGCCCCGAAGAGTCCCGACCAAAGCGGCCCCCGAGTTTCCTGGTCACTTCCTGGGGCGAGGTTGGCCCCGGGTCCCCAGCTACCTCGGCTCCCTCGCGAGAGTCGAAACGCCCCCGTTTCCTCCAATCAGCCCCAGCACGGCCCTGGTAGTTCAGGACGCCACCTTCCTGACCCACACCGCCTGACAACGCCAGATCCAACTACCCAATGGCCACGCCGCTGAAGGGACTGGATCCAACTACCCAATAGCCCCACTGGTTGATGGGACGTAGCCCACCAACCGCCGTTTTCTCCTCTCCGATGAGACAGGACCCACCAACCAGCCTAGATTCACACAACTCCAAGAACTCGCGGACATTCCTTTTTCACGGAATCCCATGTGGTCATGCAAGTGTCAACCCCTATAAGAAGGTGAATCCACTCAATAATCAGGTATGAGCGATAACCCCAAGGAATCGCTATCTTAGCACTCAGAGAGGAATCCCTCCTCCCTGGGAACACTTTTCATCTAAAAAGAGCTCATTCGAGTTCCTCCTCAGCTGTGACCTCGATTGCTAACTTGAGCATCGGAGGGTTCCACCAAAGAATCCCTCCGGTCCTAGGACTTTTTTGCAGGCAACCTGGTGGAGCAAAGATTCGAGAATCAATCCATTTCCTTTTCCTGACGTTCAGGTTCGGTGATCGGGCGTCATCACACTTAAAACTTCTACAAATGAGGCCCGCCGAGTCAGCCCCGACCATTCCTGGTGGCCCCGCTCGGCCCCGGCAGCTCCAGGACCGCCGAGTTGGCCCCGACCATTCCTGGTCGGCCCCGCTCGGCCCCTCCAAGCCCGCCGAGTCGCCCCGATCATTCCTGGTCCCCGCTTGGCCCCTCCAGGCCCGCCGAGTCGGCCCCGGCCATTCCTGGTCGGCCCCGCTCGGCCCCAGCAGCTCCAGGCCCGCCGAGTCGGCCCCGGCCATTCCTGGTCGGCCCCGCTCGGCCCCGACGTCTCCAAGCCCACCGAGTCAGCCCCGACCATTCCTGGTCGGCCCCGCTCAGCCCCGGCAGCTCCAGGCCCGCCGAGTCAGCCCCGACCATTCCTGGTCGGCCCCGCTCGGCCCGGCAGCTCCAGGCTGCCGAGTCAGCCCCGACATTCCTGGTCGGCCCCGCTCGGCCCTGGCATCTCAAGGCCTCGAGTCGGCCCCGACCATTCCTGGTCGGCCCCGCTCGGCCCCGGCAGCTCCAGGACCGCCGAGTGGCCCCGACCATTCTTGGTCGGCCCCGCTCGGCCCCGGCGTCTCCAGGCCTACCGAGTCGGCCCCGACCATTCCTGGGTCCCCGCTCGGCCCCGGCGTCTCTAGGCCCGCCGAGTCGGCCCCGACCATTCCTGGTCGGCCCCGCTCGGTCTCGGCGTCTCCAGGCCCGCCGAGTTGGCCCCGACCATTCCTAGTCGGCTCCGCTCGGCCCCGGCTCCAGGCCCGCCGAGTCGGCCCCGGCCATTCTTGGTCGGCCCCGCTCGGCCCCGGCAGCTCTAGGCCCGCCGAATCGGCCCCGACCATTCCTGGTCGGCCCCGCTCAGCCCGGCATCTCCAGGCCGCCGAGTCGGCCCCGACCATCCTGGTCGGTCCCGCTCGGCCCCGGCAGCTCCAGCCCACCGAGTCGGCCCAACCATTCCTGGTCGACCCCGCCCCGGCACTTCCTGGTCGGCGAGGTTGGCCCGGCCATCCTCGGTCGACCCGGCTCAGCCTCGGCTACCTCGGGAGAGTCGAAACGCCCCCGTTTCCTCCAAATCAGCCCCAGCACGGCCCTGGTAGTTCAGGACCCACCTTCCTGACCCACGCCGCCTGACAACGCCAGATCCAACTACCCACTGGCCACGCCGCTGATGGGACTAGACCCAACTACCCAATAGCCCCACTGGCTGATGGGACGTAGCCCACCAACCGCCATTTTCTCCCTCTCGATGGGACAGGACCCACCAACCAGCCCAGATTCACACAACTCTCAAGAACTCCGCTGACATTCCTTTTTCATGGAATCCCACGTGGTCATGCAAGTGCCAACCCCTATAAGAAGGTGAATCCACTCAATAATCAGGTAGGAGCGATACCCCAAGGAATCGCTATCTTAGCACTCAGAGAGGAATCCCTCCTCCCTGGGAACACTTTTCATCTAAAAAGAGCTCATTCGAGCTCCTCCTCAGCTGTGACCTCGATTGCTAACTTGAGCGTCGGAGGGTCCCACTGGAGAATCCCTCCGGTCCTTGGACTTTTTTGCAGGCAACCTGGTGGAGTAAAGATTCGAGAATCAATCCATTTCCTTTTCCCACGTTCAGGATCGGTGATCGGGCGTCATCAGATTGACGCGCTAGGAAGGGGGGTTGACGCAGCAAACCCTATGCTACATCTCGGCGAACTCTGCTCCCCCCTCTTTTCCTCTTGAAGCCATGGTGGTGACATGAGCTCAGGACGCTTCCGTCAGCTGTCCAGCGGGGCTCCCCCCTAGTTAGGCAGCAGGAGGCCAATCCCCCTGCTACCGATCCTCCGTCACCTGCCCACCACCAAATGCAGCCATCCAAACTGCAGAGCGGCTAGCGATTCTCACCCAGCAAGTCCAAACTCTCACCGCTATAGTCCACGGACTCCAGTAGCAACAGTTTGTGGCCACCCAACACCAGACCGCTCCCCCCGCCAGTCAGCAGTCGGCACGACGAGGCTCTCCTCAATGGGAGGCCGGTCGTCGTCAGCTTCCCCTAGGAAGCCTCGCCGTGAGCCCCCTAAGCGGCCACGGTCCCCTAATCGTGCCCCCAGCAAATTTCCTCATCATCAGGAGGAACCAAAGCAAAAGTCCCAGCTCCCGCGTCCTTCCCTTCTTTTTCTTCTTCTTCTTCCTCCTCCGAGCAATCTCGGAGGGCCCGACAATCAGCCGCCAGGCGAGGAGCGCCTGACGAGTACAACAGGCGGCTGGATGAGCTCGCCAGAAAATCAACCATCAACGAGGAAGAGTTTGACACCCGTCCTCCTTACACCCGTCGGATATTGGAGGAACCTGTCCCCTCCAGATTTTGCTTCCCCCAAGTAGACCCGTACGACGGTACGATAGATCCTCTCGACCATCTCGAGAGTTATAAAGCAATGATGCAAGTCCAGGGCGCTTCGACGCCCTTCTCTGCAAAGCCTTTCCTGCCACTCTACGGAAGGCCGCTCGCGCATGGCACTCGCGCCTGCCCCCTCACAGCATCGATTCCTTCCGAGAACTGGAGAAGGCCTTTCTGGCACATTTCGATGCTTGCCGGCGGATTCCAAGGGTAGCGGACAGCCTCTTCTCCGTGCGCCAGAAGGAGGGGGAGTCGCTGCGGACTTTGTGTCCCGATTCAAGGATGTCGCCCTCGAAGTTTATCATCTCGATGACGCGGTAGCGACGTTGGTGCTAAAGCGGGGACTCCTCCCATCCGCTTCACCTTTTCTTGGATAAAAAGCCCTCGAGTTCTTACTCCGACCTCCTCCTCCGGGCTCAAAAGTACATCCGTGCGGATGAAGCTGACTTCACCCGCCGAGAATCTTCAAGGAGCTAGCCACAAGCCCGCTCGCCCTGAGCCGAGTGGACCTCCTTGACACCAGCGGTCAGACCCGCCTCGTCGATCCGACAATAGGCGTCGAAGCCCCGTCCCCGACGAGAGCAAGCTCACACCTCTTCTCGCCCCTCAATCCCACATCCTGATGGAGATCGAGGGCGAGCCTTACCTCCAGCGCCCTCCTCCCATGAAAGGTCCTTCCCGCGACAAAAGCCGTTACTGCCGATTCCACCGGGATTATGGCCATGACACTGACAACTGCTACAGCTTGAAACGGCCATCGAGGAGCTCATTCAGTGGGGCTACCTCGGCAAGTATGTTCAGAAGGCACCGCAGCCGCTGCCGGCCCTCATAGGGCCTCCACCTGTTCAGGCCACGGTCGATAACGCCCCCACTGAGCGGACGGTCGGAATGGTGTCTTGGGGAGCGGCCTCCGCATCTAAGCGGCCAAGAGGGGAGGAGGCGACAAATAATGTAATTCCTGAGGGGGGATCTGCTGTTGTGGAAAATGTAAACAATAAAGGCATCGTCGTCTCCATGACGATCGCCAAGCACCCTGTAAAAAGGATATTAGTTGATAGTGACAGCTCAGCTGACATCCTTACTTACGACGCTTTTGTTCGGATGGGATTATCTTTAGACTCCCTTCAGCCTGTGGCGGTCCGTTGGTCGGGTTCATCGGGGACTCAGTGAGGGTTGAAGCGAGATACCTTTGCCTGTGACAGCCGGAACGCCACCATGCCAAAGCACAGTGATCATGAAATTCCTGGTCGTAAGGGTCCCCTTGGCTCAATGTCGTAAGGGTCCCCTTAGACGCAGTTATCTCCACCCGGCATTTGCTGGTGCAGTTCCCCACTAGTGAAGGAGTTGGAGAGATGTGCGGTGAGACCAGCCCAGTCCTGCCCTGTTATCACGCGGCATCAAGTCCTTTGGAAGCTGAATCAATTTTAGAAGCACCCGATCCTAGAGATTCCAGCAAGGGAGGAGAACCAGCCGAGCACCTCTTAACTTTCCCTCTGGGAGATGACCCGGCGAAGACCGTTTGGATCGACGGACTCCTTCCCCCAGAGGATCGGGAGCGCCTCTTGGCTTTTCTGCGGGCTAATTCGGACGTTTTTGCTTGGTCAGCATCTGATATGCCCGGCATCCCTCCAAAGGTGATCACCCACAAACTCAACATTGACCCACGGCACCGTCCAATCACCAAAGGAAGAGAAGCTTCGCTCACAAAAGGCTATCGATGAGGAAGACAACAAGCTGCTCAGTGCCGGTCACATCCGGGAGGCATACCACCCTAGCTGGCTGGCTAATGTGGTCATGGTGCGAAAGGCAAATGGGAGCTGGAGAATCTGTATCGACTTCACCGACCTCAACAAGGCATGTCCGAAAGACAGCTTTCCCCTACCAAGGATAGATCAGCTGGTGGATTCCACCTCTGGGCATGAGCTCCTCAGCTTCATGGACACCTTCTCTGGATATAATCAGATAAGGATGGACCCCAGCGACGAAGAGCACACATCCTTTGTGACAGAAAAGCATTTATTGCTACAAAGTGATGCCTTTCGGCCTCAAGAATGCGGGGGCAACTTACCAAAGGTTGATGAACAGAGTGTTTCAAGATCAGCTAGGCCGAAATATGGAGGTCTATGTAGATGACATGCTGACAAAGAGCACTCGCGCCTCCGATCACGTTTCCAACTTAGAGGAAACCTTCAACAACCTCCATCATTTCCAAGTCAAGCTGAACCCCAAGAAGTGTGCTTTTGGGGTCACGGCAGGCAAGTTCTTGGTTTTATGGTGACCCAGCGGGGGATCGAGGCAAACCCGGAGAAGATCAGCGCCATACTCGACATGAGGCCGCCATCCAACAAAAAGGAAGTGCAACGGCTGACGGGGAGAGTGGCGGCTCTGAGTCGTTTCCTCTCCAAATCGGCCGAGAGATGCTTGCCCTTCTTCAAGGCCCTGCGGAAGATGAACAGCTTCGAATGGATGGACGACTGCCAGAGAGCCTTCGACGGGTTGAAGGCGTTCCTGTCCTCTCCACCGCTCCTATCCAAGCCAAGAGATGGGGAAAGTCTCTTCCTCTACTTAGCTGCTTCTTCGGAAGCCGTTAGCTCAGTCTGGTGCGTCTCGACGCCGACGAAACCCAGAGACCCATCTATTATGTGAGCAAGGTCCTCCATGACGCAGAAGTTAGGTACTCCAAGACAGAAAAAGTTATTTTTGCCTGATAATTTCGTCTGGCACCTCCGTCTACTTTCAAGCCCATCCTATCGTGGTGCTCACAGACCAACCCCTTCGAGCCATCCTGGCTCGTCCGGATACCTCGGGCCGACTTGCCAAGTGGGCCATCAAGCTAGGAGAGTTCGACCTCTCCTTCCAGGCACGATCGGCTTTGAAGTCCCAAGTTTTAGCTGACTTCTTAGTTGAATGCACTTGGGTAGAGGAGGCGACTGAGGAGGTTACCAAGGAATAGCGCGAGCCCGAACCAAACGGCGATGGAGAAACTTGGATCCTTCATGTGGATGACGCATCAAACTCTCAGGGAAGCGGAGCCGGCCTCATTCTTGCCGGGCCAGGAGGAGAGAGGATGGAGTACATCCTGCGGTTCCTATTCGAAGCCACCAACAATCAAGCTGAGTACGAGGCCCTGCTGGCCGGATTAAGGCTAGCCCAGGAGTTTGGAATAAGGCGTCTCAGAGCTTTCACTGACTCGCAACTCGTCTCCAGGCAAATCAATGGAGAATATGAGGTGCGTGACCCTGTTATGACTCAGTACTTGAGCAAGGTTCAGCTCCTGACCTCCCCGTTACCTTACTTCAGTATCAGTTACATTCCCCGAAGTGAAAATGCTAAGGCCGACATCCTTTCTCATCTGGCTACCTCTGCCGACGATATGGCAAGGGATGCTTACATTGAATATTTAGAAAGGCCCAGCATAGAGGGTAGCGAGAAATCCTCCCGCTCACCCAAGAGCCCATATGGATGGATGCCTATGTCCGCAATCTCACCGATGGCACTCTCCCTGACGACCGCAACGAAGCC
The DNA here is from genome assembly GCA_900491605.1 of Calamus simplicifolius. NCBI lineage: Eukaryota > Viridiplantae > Streptophyta > Magnoliopsida > Arecales > Arecaceae > Calamus > Calamus simplicifolius. The sequence continues at coordinate 279,442 of UESW01004049.1, forward strand.
AAACTGCTCAAGTGGAGGGCCTCCAAATTCATCCTCCTCGACGGACGTCTATATAGAAGGTCATTCTCCTACCCCTGCTCAAGTGTGTAGGACCCGCCGACGCCGACTACATCCTCAGAGAAATCCACGAGGACGTCTATGAAAATCATCTGGGGGGCAGATCCTTAGCCCAAAAGGCTCTCCATCAGGGATACTTGTGGCTCACTATGAGGGAGGATGCGGCTAAATTAGTTCAGAAATGCGATGGTTGCCAGCATCATGCACACATCAACATCAACCATCTACCCCGTTGAATCCGCTCTCAGCCCCATGGCCTTTCGCTCAATGGGGAATGGACATCCTCGGGCCATTCCCCCAGCTCAGGGCAACGGAGATTCTTGCTAGTCGCCATCGACTACTTCACAAAATGGGTCGAGGTTGAGGCACTGGCCAAGATCACTGAAAGCAAAGTCAAAGCCTTCTTCTGGAAGTCGATCATATGTCATTTTGGCCTACCTCACACCCTCGTCACCGACAACGGCCGCCAATTTAATAATGAAGCATTCAAAGCTTTCCGTGATGAGCTGGGCATTCATCACTGATTTACCTCTGTCGGCCACCCCAGACCAACGGAGAGGCCGAGGTCATGAACCGCATTATCCTCAGAGGACTCAGACCCAGCTAGACGGGTCCAAAGGTCGGTGGGTGGAGGAGCTCCCCAGTGTGATATGGGCCTACCACATGACCCCCAGGGCCCCGATGGGCAAGACTTCCTTCAGTCTTGCCTTCGGATCCGAGGCCGTCATTCCCGTCGAGATCGGACTACCCAGTCCGCGTGTGGAGTCCTTCAATGAGGAAAATAACTTCGCGCTGATCCGGGCTAATTTGGACTTCATCGACGAGGCGCACGATCGGGCGAGGCTACGCATGGCGACCTTTCATCAGCGAGCGGCCAAGTACTACAATGCTCGAGTTCGTCTCAAGGTTTTTCGCCGCGGAGACTTGGTTCTGAGGAAAGATGAGGTTTCCAAGCCTACAGAGGAGGCAAGCTATCCCCCAACTGGGAGGGTCCTTATCGTGTCACTGAGACACTCCACCGGGGGGCATAGAGACTAGAAGAACTCAACGGACAACCCATTCCGCGTACCTGGAATGCGGATAACCTCCACCAATATTATCAATGATGTATCCCCCTAGGGCATAAGCAATAAAGGAGGTCCCTTCTGACGCCACAGCCTACTCTCCTTGCATCCAAGGACCAGGTCCCTCAAAAGGAGCTCATTGGCATCGTGGCTAACGGGACACCACTCGGCCCTAGCACGGCGTGCCACCGAGTCGTTAAGACCCTAACAGCTCCGTACCCGGTCGAGTCGCCCCTCAGGTGGCACACAAACCCCGAGGTGGTTCAAAAGGAGCTCACGGCATCGCGGCTAACGGGACACCACTCGGCCCCGGCACGGCGGTGCCCCCGAGTCGGTTAAGACCCTAACAGCTCCGTACCCGATCGAGTCGCCCCTCAGGGACACAAAACCCCTGAGGCGGTTCAAAAGGAGCTCACCAGCATCGCGGCTAACGGGACACCACTCGGCCGGCACGGAGGTGCCCCGAGTCGGTTAAGTCCCTAACAGCTCGTACCCGATCGAGTCGCCCCTCAGGCGGCACACAAACCCCTGAGGTGGTTCAAAAGGAGCTCACCGGCATCGCGGCTAACGGGACACCACTCGATCCGGCAAGGAGGTGCTCCCGAGTCGGTTAAGACCCTAACAGCTCCGTACCCGGTCGAGTCGCCCCTCAGGCGGCACACAAACCCCTGAGGTGGTTCAAAAGGAGCTCACCGGCATCGCGCTAACGGACACCATTCGGCCCGGCACGAGGTGCCCCCGAGTCGGTTAAGACCCTAACAGCTCCGTACCCGATCGAGTCGCCCCTCAGGAGGCACACAAACCCTGAGGCGGTTCAAAAGGAGCTCACCGGCATCGCGGCTAACGGGACACCACTCGGCCTCGGCAGGGCGGTGCCCCGAGTCGGTTAAGACCCTAACAGCTCCGTACCCGGTCGAGTCGCCCCTCAGGCGAACACAAACCCCTGAGGCGGTTCAAAAGGAGCTCACCGGCATCGCGGCTAACGGAACACCACTCGACCCCGCACGGCGGTGCCCCCAAGTCGGTTAAGACCCTAACAGCTCCATACCCGATCGAGTCGCCCCTCAGGCGGCACACAAACCCCTGAGGCAGTTCAAAGGAGCTCACCGGCATCGTGGCTAACGGGACACACTCGGCCCAGCACGGCGGTGCCCCCGAGTCGGTTAAGACCCTAACAGCTCCGTACCCGTTCGAGTCCCCTCAGGCAGGCACACAAACCCCTGAGGTGGTTCAAAAGGAGCTCACCGGCATTGCGGCTAACGGGACACCACTCGGCCCGGCACGACGGTGCCCCTGAGTCGGTTAAGACCCTAACAGCTCTGTACCCGATCGAGTCGCCCCTCAAGCGGCACACAAACCCTGAGGTGGTTCAAAAGGAGCTCACCGGCATCGCGGCTAATGGGACACCACTCGGCCCGGCACGGCAGTGCTCCCGAGTCGGTTAAAACCCTAACAGCTCCGTACCCGATTGAGTCACCCCTCAGGTGGCACACAAACCCCTGAGGTGGTTCAAAAAGATCGCCGCACCGCAGCTAACAGAGTACCACTTGGTCCCGGCATGACGATGCCTCCAAGTCGGTTAAGTCCTAACGACTGCGTATCCGGCCGGATCGCCCCTCACATGGAATCCAAACCATGGAGATAGCTCCAGAAGGCTCCGTGTGGCTCCCAGACTCCGTGTCAGCCGGCACAACCACGGCCTTTCCTGGTCGTCCCTGACCGGCCCACATCTTCATCACTGACCGAGTCGATGTAGGCCCCCCCCGGCCAACCCCACTCGGCCTCGGCGTCCCCATGACGGCCGAATCAGCCTTAACCATCTCAGGGTTGCCCAAACGCCTCCAAAATTAATCTTGGCGTCGAGTCGCCCGTGGATCATTCCAAGCCTTTGGAGGATCCATACATGGATGAGTTTCTTTTCAAACAGTCTGCAACAACATGAAGAATTTTGAGTAACCTTCCACATGGCCGGCTTACATTGGGGTGCACTCAAACATCGTCCGGTCCAAAGTCACCATTCGCTACGATATTGTCAACAAATGCAACTCGGCTATAGGAAGTAAGGCACAGTAAGATGTTCTTCCAAAAGAAGAAAGGATAGATGGAACAAAACGTAGAGAAGTTTGATAAAATTTCTTCTTTATTAGCAATCAGGGAGAAGTACAAAATTGGGCCTGAGGCCGGTTACACAAGATAAAGAAAAGAAAAACGGATAGTGGATCCTCAAGGCTCACCGGGCCGGGCTTCTTCTCGTCCTCTTTGTCTGCTGGCTCCTCGTCAGACTCCCCAGGCCGGATGTCTTCGAGTTCAGAAATGTCGATCTCGAGGGCTGCAGATACTTTGACCTTGCACATTTCGAAGCCTTGAACATAGGCATCGAGGCTGGCCTTGATGACTTCCTGCTTGAACTCCGACGAGGCCTTGTAGTTGGTAACGGCCTGCCCCGCCTCGGCTTCAGCTCACTGTGCTTTGCCTCGGCCTCCTTGGCTCGCGCCTCGGCCTCCAGGCCCTGCTCTCGGCTTCTTCGGCACGGGCACTAGCCTCATCGGCACAGGCTACCACCTCGGCCTTCTCCGAAACGCTTCCGCTGCCGCTTTCTCCGGCAGCGGCCCTCTCCCCTGTGGCCCAAACTTCCTCCTCGGCACTTTGGAGCCGCCTGGTCAGCTCTTCATTCTGCGCCGCGATGGCCTTCAACCTTTCCGAGGCCAACGTCATCTTGGCCTCAGCTGCGGAGGCCCGGCTGTTCTCGGCCTCGACCCGGCTCTCCATCTCCCGTAGACGGCCGGCTAAGCTCTCCTCGTGGGCCGAGGCCTCTTGATGAAGTCGAGCAAGCTTTCGGCCTGCGCCATGCTCTCCTTCTTGTACTTGTTGGCCTGCGCCAGGGCCTTGGCTATCGTGTTTGAAGAATGGGCCAGCGCCTCGCGAAGGCCCAGGGCCTGTTGGCCATCTGTAGCAGAGGAAACATGTTAGCTACAGAAAGGAAAAACATTGGAAAAATGAGGAAGATTCAAAAGTACCTGGACAACAGCGACCATGACCATATCCATGAGTGCGGAGTGACTCAATCCCCACATCTCCTCCTCGAACTTGGCAGTTCGAACTCCTGACAGGAGGCGGGAGGCTTGTGCGGCATCCGCCATCGTGCCGATTGTGGGGACCAGCCGAGTTTGTCCCTCCTGCGGGCCTTCGGATTGGGGGCGGGCCGGTTGATGGGACGAGCTTCTCGGCTCACCCCTCTGCTTCCCGTCGCCTCCACCCAGTCCCGGGCCCTCCTGGTGACTCGCTCCCCCTCACTAGCAGTTGAGGGAGCACTCTCCCTCGCCGGCTCTACAACAGCCGAGGGGCTGACGGCGATAGTAACCCGCCCCGCCTCGGGCACATCGGCGGCGATGGGGGTTTCCTCCTCATCTAAAACCACCACCATCGGTTCGGTGGTGGCCAGGATCTCCCCCTCTTCAATTTCGGCCCTAGCCAGCCTCGGGGCCTCTCCTACAACGGCTTCTTCTCAGCCGGCTCCTCCGTAGGTGTTGGAGCCGTGAGGGCTGCGGCCGGCCTGGCTGGCTCCCTTCTCCGAATTTTCTTCGCCGGCCTAGATGACTCTCCGGTCGCCGGCCTTTTCTGCCTCAGGACGGCCTCAAAATCGCTGGCGGAAATCTTCATTGCTGCACAGAAAAGATAACAAGCATTAGCAACAACATACGACAAACCAAAGGTCGGGACAGAGGGAACAAGGCGTCAAGCTCACCGGCCGCCAGGGCTAACTCGGCTTCTACCAGGTTCTCCTCGGATAGGAGTTCCTTATAGCCGGGGATTTGGCAGTTGGATAGTTGGATGAACAATTCCCTATCCCTATCCCTTACGGAGGAGTCGTCGTTCGAGCTAGTGTCTAGCTCCCTCCAAGCGGCCCTTACCCCCTCGATGTGGGCAAAAGAAACTAGACTTCCACCCCTAATTTTGGACGGGAGGCCTAGAGGGAAAGCTCTGCCCGGCCTGGCGGTAAAGGCCCACCAGGCCCCCTCGCCCTGACGGCGGAGCTTATAGAAAGCTTGGAATAGAGACAGCCCTGGACAGGCCCCCTCAAAATGATACAGAATGACAAAGGCACAGATGATCTGAATTGAGTTCGGAGTCAACTGTGCCAGTACCAGCCTATACCTATCTAAAAGGTTAAGGAGAAAGGGATGGAAGGGAAGGCGCAGCCCGCACCGGAAGAACTCTTCGTATAAAGCGACCCGACCTGGGTAGCCAGAGGTCACCCTATCTTCGAGCCTCGGCACGAACAGGCCAATGAAGTCATAGACCAAATATCTAGCCCTAACAGCCTCTATGTCCTTAGGGGTCATGGTGGAGGCCACCCCCGCTGGACTGTTGGATCGGAGCTCACCGCCGAAGGAAGCGCCGGACGGCGAGAGGACACGGGGGCTGCCCTAATAGGAGAACCAGAGGTGGACGGAGGTCCTATCGCCCTCGATCGGTCGCGGATGGTAATGCCACCCACCGGCCGAGGCATTTGGCTAGCTACAGGGGCCTGGTTTTTACTGCTGGATTGGGAAGACTCTTCTACGGGTCTCTTACCCTCCCTAATGGCACTGCGGTCCATGGGCGGAGTAAAGGATAAAACTAACCAAGACAGGCCGCCTCGATCCGTCCCAAGGGGCGTGATCCCCGGCCAATCGTGGGGCATAGAAAATAGAGAAGCAATGATGATCCTCGCCTTTTTCCATTACCCAATGAGCTCCCTCCCGGAGCATCCGGCGCCAACGTTAGCCCCACCTACCGCATGATTGCGGAAGAATTTCGAAGCGACACTGCCTCGGGATAAAGCGCCAGCTCATCAAGTCATTTAAAGCGCACTAAGGAGGCAATCATTCTTTTTGAATTTTGCGCCCCTTTCGCCCAAAGGATCGCAGGCACACGGTCCTTAGCAATCAGGGGCGGGGGGCATCTGATGTGGCTGGTATAGCCACAAGGGGCAATTTTGGAAAAAACCAAAGCATTAATGCGCCCCAGCGTCTCCAGGCCCACCGAGTTGGCCCCGACCATTCCTGGTCGACCCCGCTCGGCCCCAGCATCTTCAAGCCCACCGAGTCGGCCCCGACCATTCCTGGTCGGCCCGCTCAGCCCCAGCAGCTCCAGGCCCGCCGAGTCAGCCCCGACCATTCCTGGTTGGCCCCACTCGGCCCCGACAGCTCCAGGCCTGCCGAGTCAACCCCGGCCATTCTTGGTTGGCCCCGCTCGGCCCCAGTGTCTCCAGGACCGCCGAGTCGGCCACGACATTCCTGGTCGGCCCTGCTCGGTCCCGGCATTTCTAAGCTCGCCGAGTCGGTCCCAACCATTCCTGGTCGGCCCCGCTCGGTCCCGGCGTCTCCAGGCCCGCCGAGTTGGCCCCGACCATTCCTGGTCGACCTGCTCAGCCCCGGCATTTCCAAGCCCGCCGAGTCGGCCCCGCTCGGCCCCGGCAGCTCGAGGCCTGCCGAGTCGGCCCCGACCATTCTTGGTCGGCCCCACTCGGCCCCGGCAGCTCCAGGCCTATCGATTCAGTCCCGGCCATTCCTGGTCGGCCTCGCTCGGCCTCGACATCTCCTGGACCGCTGAGTCGGCCCCGACCATTCCTGGTCAGCCCCGCTCGGCCCCGGTGTCTTTAGGGCCACCGAGTCAGCCCCGACCATTCCTGGTCGGCTCCGCTCGGCCTTGGCAGCTCCAGGCCCGCCGAGTCAGCCTCGGCCATTCCTGATCGGCCCCGCTCGGCCCCGGCATCTCCAGGCCCGCTGAGTCGGCCCCGACCATTCCTGGTCGGCCCCACTCGGCCCCGGCAGCTCCAGACCCGCCGAGTTGGCCCCGACCATTCCTAGTCAGCCCCACTCGGCCCTGGAAGCTCTAGGCCCGCCAAGTCAGCCCCGACCATTCCTGGTCGGCCCCGCTCGGCCTCGGCAGCTCTAGGCCTGCCGAGTCGGCCCCAGCCATTCCGAGTCAGCCCCGGCGTCTTCAGGCCCGCCGAGTCGGCCTCGACCATTCCTGGTTGGCCCCGACCATTCCTGGTCGGCCCCGCTCGGCCTCGGCAGCTCTAGGCCCGCCGAGTCGGCCTCGACCATTCCTGGTCGGCCATGCTCGCCCCCGGTAGCTCTAGGCCTGCCGAGTCGGCCCCGACCATTCCTGGTCGGCTCCGCTCGGCCCCGGCATCTCCAGGTCCACCGAGTTGGCCCTGACCATTTCTGGTCAGTCCCGCTCGGCCCCGGTAGCTCCAACCCGCCGAGTCGGCCCCGACCATTCCTGATCGGCCCCTTCCCGGCACTTCCTGGTCGGTGAGGTTGGCCCCGGCCATCCCCGGTCTACCCGGCTCAGCCTCGGCTCCCTCGGGAGAGTCGAAATGCCCCTGTTTCCTCCAAATCAGCCCCAGCACGGCCTTGGTAGTTCAGGACGCCACCTTCCTGACCCACGCCGCCTGACAACGCCAGATCCCACTACCCACTGGCCACGCCGCTGATGGGACTGGACCCAACTACCCAATAGCCCCACTAGCTGATGGGATGTAGCCCACCAACCGCCGTTTTCTCCCTCTCCGATGGGACAGGACCCACTAACCAGTCTAGATTCACACAACTCCCAAGAACTCCGCGGATATTCTTTTTTCACGGAATCCCACGTGGTCATGCAAGTGTCAACCCCTATAAGAAGGTGAATCCACTCAATAATCAGGTATGAGCGATAACCCCAAGGAATCGCTATCTTAGCACTCAGAGAGGAATCCCTCCCCCTGGGAATACTTTTCATCTAAAAAGAGCTAATTCGAGTTCCTCCTCAGCTCTGACCTCGATTGCTAACTTGAGTATCGGAGGGTCCCACCGGAGAATCCCTCCGGTCCTAGGACTTTTTTGTAGGCAACCTGGTGGAGCAAAGATTCGAGAATCAATCCATTTTCTTTTCCTGATGTTCAGGATCGGTGATCGGGTGTCATCACACTTAAAACTTCTACAAATGCTCTCTCAGGAAAGATGTAAAATAAAAAAAAGTAAAATTTTATGTAAGAACTTAAAATTAAAGAAAATATTGTGTTCATCATAGATTGTGGGGCTAGAACTTAATTATAGGTGATGTGGCTGATCACGCTTTTAGGCGATGGAGTAACGGTCTGCATAGTTCGCAAAGCCAAGTAATGATTTGGCAGCTAGTCCAGGCCTCGGCTTCAGCCTCAGACTTTACCTTGGCTTTGGCCTCAGACTTCACCTCGGCCTTAGTTGCGGACTTCGTTTCAGCTTCAACATTGGCCTTGAGCCCCGCCTCGGCTTCGGCATGTCTTCGATCTCGGCCTCGAGTCTTGCCTTGATGCTCTCGGTCCATAGTTTCGGTCGTGGAACCAACTTCGAATATTGTGCCCATTTATCTAAAGCGCCTAAGATGACCACGTGGCCTGCTAACCCGCTCTTTGCCAAGATTACGGACGGTTATCGATATACTATGGGCAGTTACCGATATTTACGATGCGCATTTAGCGGCTATACGCCCACCTACCGTTTATGAAGTCGATCTCAACGGAAGACGTGATTCAACAGTTATTCGCGAAGGGTAAGGGGGACCTTCGAATAGATATATAAAAACCCTGACTCACAACGAGAAGGGGGACTTGACTTCTACTATCTCATCATCAATCTGTTGTTCTCCAAACTGCTAACTTGAACATCGAAGGGTTCCCGCCGGAACTACCGATCCGGGACTTTTGTTGCAGGTTTCCGGCTAAAGGAGGTAGTCTTATCATCTTTCGGAAGACCTATAACGCTCTTTTCTTGCTCGACGCTCTTCGGAAGTATTTTGGCAGCAACAGATTGGCGTGCCAGGCCACAGCACATACGTTCATTCAACGTATCTACAACCCTACAACCTCTGCAAGGAAGAAGATGGCGGTTACACGTGCACAGAAGGCCTCCACCAATCAAGCTAGGGGATACCTCCCGCGGGCTGAGCAGACGAGGCCGACCTCCCTGTTTTGCCCTTTACAGCCACAGTTTAGCCAAGCTGATCGGCTCGATGCCCTGACCCAACAGGTTCAAGATTTGATGGCGGTGGTTCAGGGACTGCAGGAACAATACTCAACTAGTACGCCATTGCCACCTCAGCCCTCTTCGCCCTGTGTGGAGGGTCATGGAGCTAGCCAGTCTCATCATGGCAGACCCCTCCTGAGGCCTTCCACCGCTCATTCCGAGATCTCGTCGTCGAGAGACCTCCAAGCGGCAATAGTCTCCTTTCCATCGCTCTGACCGTCTTCTTGGTTGATTGAGTAATGTTAGCTGATTGGTATTGGCTATGCAATAGTTCTTGGAGGAATTTTTTGACTAGGAAGGCGAGGAGACTGCAAAAAAAAAAAAAAAAAAAAAAAAAAAAATCAAGATGCCCTTTGTTGTAGTTTGAAGGACAGAATATGTTGCCCCATAGATTAGTGTTACATCAGGATGACAACGCAGAAAAGATCCGCTAACATCTAAAAAGGAAAACAAAGGGCTGACATTAGTCTATGCAATGTCACCATGCTCATCAAAATACATCATTCAATTGACATATTAGGCCAAAAGCCCATCGAATCCATGTCAAATCCACCTTCTCCTACATACTGAACATTAAATAGAACCCTCGGTCAGAATCAACCTATCCTCGTGAAAAATGGAATGAGTTGCTCCTATATTTTCTTTCCCTGCAGATAACAAACTTTTCCACTTTAAATTTACTTGCATTTCCATTACCATCCAAATGAATACCAATAACAGATAGATACCAATATTGGCATCACAAAACCTATTTTTCATACTTCAAAAGTTCAACGACCAAGATCCACAAGAAGAGAGTGGTGGCAAAATTGATGCCATTACAACAGCCAACAAGTTGCAGATACCAACATTGGCATCATGAAACCTATTTTACATACTTTAAAAGTTCAGAGACCATAATCCAGAAGAAAAGAGTAACAACATTGCTGCCATTACAACAGCTAGCAAGAAGCAAGAAGGAGAAGGGGGAGAGTTGGGTAGGAGGAGGAGTTGAGGAGGAGGAGGAGGAGGGAAGCAAAACAAAAGGGAGAAATGAGAAAAAAAGGAAAAGAATTGTGACATGAAGAAGGGTGGTATTAGAAGAAAACAAGTAAGAACAATTAGAGGAAGGAAAAGAAGAAAATGAAGGATCCAAGGAAGAAAAGGCAAAAACAATACGAGCTTGACGCTAGTACTGGCCACTGCATCTGTCGTTGCTACTGATGGCTACTAGTAGTTGCTAAAAGGTAGCCTTCGATCAGCCCAATAGTTGCTAAAAGGTAGCCTTCGAATCCTGCTTTCATTTGCCTTGTGGAGTTTAAATAGGGAAAAATGATGGAAGAGAAAATCTTAAAGCAAAGGTTTAAGCCAAAATGGCCTAGGCATCATAGTCAAATTAAGCACTTGGGCAACCACTTTTGATAACACTCTTAAGTCATGAATCCAAGTACCTTTTTCTTCTTCCAAAGGATAAGGCACCTCTAACTCCTTGTTTAACTCGTTGTAGCACCCACTTAAGGCACTTCCTAGCTGTTCAATACTCTACCGCTAGCTAAAAATAGCACGACTCTGTTAAGGACATTTTAAACCTAGATAATACCATGTGAAAATAATCAAACAAATCAGCAAAAATATGATTATACACAATTATTAATTGGACTGAATTTCAAAACAAAAGGTAAGCGTAAATTTGATCTTTTAATTCGTATACTTTCATAACGGCATTAGCTAGTTTTTTATTTAATTTTAAGTTAAATTTATTTCTTTAACTACAATATTAAGTCGGTCTTCATTTTCTTATATATTTTAGATTTTTATTATTAGTGATTTATTTTGTCCTGTTAATGAAAAAAAATTTCAAGGAACTTCATGCAATGAGAGCGGGACTTCACAAGATGAGGGACTCGTAAGCGGGACTCCCCGTGTTGACGCGATGGCAGTGAAGCGCATTGAAAAGCCTGGCACGGGCTCTAAGGCGTTGATCCTAAACTCCTCCACGCGCTATAATAAAAGGCAGCACGTCTTATAGAGATATATGTAGAAGAGAGAGACTTTTAGAGTTTTTCAACGCAAGAGAATTAATTAAAGTTGCACATTCTTTTAATAAAAAATAAGTTTTTTTAGTTTTTTTTTATTTTATTATTAACTAATTTTTTTTAAAGCATTGATGTAATCACATACAATTTATTTTTTTATTATTTTATTTTTAATATTTTTATGATTGAGTATTTAATTCTTATGATTAATGCTTACAATTTATTATTTGATTAATTAATTATAAAGACCTTAATTGAATTGCAATGAGACCGAGAGGTGATTTGTTATTTTTATGATTAATTCTTATAATTTATTGTTTGATCAATTGAATTGCAATAAGACTAAGAGGTGAGAAGTGATTTGTTATTTTAGATTTAGAATTAAACACTATTAGTTCATTGAAAATAAAGATATTTTACTGTGATGAGTCTCTAATTAATTAAATTCACATAGAGATATGAAGTTGTTAGTTGACGATATTTTTGATATCATTCGAGAGAAGATATTGAATAATTAAGAAATTTTTAGTCGGAATTATTAGAATTTAATAATTAAGAAGAATAAATTGTGTGGGATTGTTAAGTGAAATCAATCACTCTAGAGTCTAGATCTATTCTTATCATCTTTTTACACGTTTAAATTTGTACGCTATATTAATCTTTAGATTAAATAATTTTATAAAAATAATTTTATAGTAGAACATTCCGTTTATATTTGATATTCCAAATAGTAATTAATTTAATAAATTTTAATATTCAATAACATAATTAATCTACATGATTCGATATCCTTTACTAAAAACACATTCTATGCGCTTCCAAATTATTTTATGCGAATAAGTTTTTGGTCCAATTGCTAAAGATTAATTATTTATTAATATAAAGCCTTTCTTTCTTCTGATTGCGGTGGAATCCCAACCAAGAGAGAAGAGGAACCGGGCGTTTCTAGTCAAGCGAGAGAAATCAGGAAATCCCAATCGCTGTTTCTTTCGTAAATCCCAACCATTTGCGTGAGAACTTTCTAAGACACGACCAAGACGTGGAAAGGTCACGCAATCCAAATACGGGAAGCGTAAAGGACGTTTCACGTAGAGAAGGACTCACTTTTTTTTTTCTCACAAAAAAAGAAGGGATGGTTCCAGCGAAAATAATTATTAAAATTTAATAATTAAGAAGAATAATAAATTATGTAAGATTTGTTAGGTAAAATTAATTGCTCTATATCTATTCTTATCATATTTTATATGTTTAGATTTTATACTATGTTAATTTTTAAATTAAATAATTTTACAGTAGAACGTTCTGTTTATATTTGATTTTCTAAATAGTAATTAATTTAATAAATTTTGGTATTCAATAACATAATTAATATATATGGATTTGATATTTTTTAAAAAAAATACTTTACTACTTGTTACAATTCTATACACTTGCAGATTATTTTATGCGAACAATCTATGAGGTTGAATATGTGTATGCCCCTAACATCACGTTGCAAAGGGCCTAGGCATTCCAGCTTAGCAATGAAGCTACACAGATACTTGCAATGCCCTCAAGGTCTGCCTAATGTAACCAAGGTGGTAGATAGATCAAGAATGAAAATGCGAGACATATACCATAGGGCACTTACCTCCTCATTCCCCTACCCCTTACACCCTCCACTTCGTCCTACATCTATGTCTTCGCCTCACCCTTCATTACCACCACCTCTTTATCCTCTCATATTTCTTTTCTACCTCATCCTCCTATGTTCCCATATATCACATAAATGCTTCACAACATCTTAGCCATCTGCATATGACTGCTGTTCTTTTAGAATCTCGGTTCTACATCAGTAGATATTTCAAATTTGAAATTTCTCCATCTATTATAGTAGCCTAGTTTTAACTCCCTCCTATATTGCAAAAAATAACTCCTAAGCACAACAATTCTACACACTAGCAGAGTTAGAGAGAGAAAGATTGCAGATCTAAAATGTAAACTTTACTAACTTTCTATGCCTATTTAAAACCATCATAATAGCATTCCTTAGATATATCAAGTAGGATAAAGTAATTATCTTATAACCCTTCTAAGTAGGGGTGCAACTTGGGCCGGGTTCAATCCGAACCCGGCATGCGGAACCCGATTTGTAGCAGTACTCAAACTCTAGTTTACTTACCCGAACCCGAAGGATACGGGTTAAACTCGGACCGATTTGCAACTTGGGCCGGGTTAGGGTTGCAGTCAACCTGAACCCGAGAAAACTCGAACCCACAAAGCCACAAGCAACAGGTCCATTGGTGTTGTAGAAGTGATGATTTAGCCTTATTTGTTAGGTTTAAAGTATGTAAAGCTGACAATAGTTTTGTGAAAGTAATGATTCTTGGTATGAACATTCCACCAGAACCTTTATTACCTTAAAATGAGCAATATACCTTTAACCATTGCATTTTATCATGTAATGTTGGTGGGCCAAGCTAGTATCTTTATTTTTTTTAATTATCTTCTTTGAGACATTTGTAACTTCTAATATGAAGTTTGCTAAAATTTTATGAAAGCATCTGAAAAGAGGTGATGAGCAAAAAGCTAAAACATATGGGAAAGGGGTGATGAGTAAAAAATCAGAGAGCTTTGGATGACGAATGCAGTCTTGCTACTTGGAAAAGATCTCCCATGCCAGACTTATGTGGTCTTCTAACTTGCTCTTTATATCGTCTCAATATTTTTTGCTTCCGAAGGATAAATGTGACTTCATCAATGAATATGGTGGCTATTGAAATGTTATGCAACATTTGGATTACTTTGGATATGTTTTGGTTTAAGAATGTACTTTTTTTTAGTCTTATATAAAAGATGTATATTTTTAGACATATAATTTGAAATGTGAAGCTTGTTTGTTTCAAACGTTAGCTTGTTTGTACAATGTAAAGCTTATTTGTTTCAAACTTTAGCTTATTTGTGCAATGTTTAGCTTGTTTGTTTCAGATTGTCATATATATATTTTTTCTATCAACCCGAATTCCAACCCGAAATTCAACCCGAACCCGATTTTTAAAAATAGGGTTAGGGTTGAGGTTTTACAAATAGGGTTAGGGTTAGGGTTAGGGTTGATATTTTATAAATAGGGTAAGGGTTAGGATTGAGGAAAACCCGAGTTTCATGAGCCCGAGTTGAACCCCTACTTCTAAGGCATTTCCACTTCCTATGACTTTCTAGGATCATTACTTCCCACTCCCACTGCAATCTGGCACAACAATTGGTCAGGATGCCAAATTAACACATCCTTACACTGTTGAAGGCACATCTAGATCATAATATCTTTCAAAAGCAATGGCATAAATATCAATAAATGCAGCTTCCTTGGTGATCACAATAACATGTTCTCCCAAATCTCACCTTCTTGCTACTTCATACTAAAGATGTTTAAGACACCTGTTAGCATTGCCAACACCATCCAATGATGGATGATATCCAAGTTGGCTTGCTAGCAGATCTTTCCTTCTTCCATCATGCCTACTAGAAAGTACACCTCACAAAGAATCCTTTTATTATCAATCAAACTCCCAAACAACCTAAAGCACCTGCTCTACTACTCCACATTCATGTCTCTCAAACTGGACTCCAAGGTTTGGAACCACCTAAGTTTTCGAGAGCTAGAGTGTCCTGGTGACATGAAACATACCATTAGACAAGGCATCTTTTAAAATTACAGAGAAAAAATAAATACAAATATTTAAGCTTGTATATTTCTTTTTATAAAAAAAATGGGCTAAAATTCTCTCACTATATTTTATTATGCACAATAATGAGTATATGTACATTGTACATTGATTATGTATAAAAACCAAAAAATTTGGAAAGAATAAAATTAAAATATTCTATTCCTAACTGGATCCTCGTATCAAGGGATTTCACTAGATCCTCATATCAAGGGATTTTCTGTATCAAGGGATTTAACTAGATCCCCGTATCAAAGGATTTTTACAACTAATTTTCTTTTCTAATGATCACAAAATTAGAAACTATCCTAAAATAACTATTGGCTTTCCAACACTCCCCCTCAAACTGGCAAATAGATATCATTCATTCACATCTTGGATATAATCATTGAGAAGTCATGACCATTAAATCCTTTTGTAAATATATCCGCAAGTTGCTCCTTTCTAGGCACATAGGAAGTACAAATCAATTTGTTATCTAATTTCTCTTTTATAATGTTGGAAAAAGTTAAAAAAAAAAAAAGCTCACTTGTGTGAGATGCCCAAAAATGGCTCAAACAATTAATTTTGTAAGCCGTTTCTGACGTGATTTGAGGCTAACAACTATTAGGCTTTTAAGGCCATTATGGGCCGAGCCATTGGAACTTTTATGGGCTAAGGTTAATAGGGACTCAAAGTTTAAGAATGGTTGGAAGTAGCCTATAAGTTTTTTATCTCATTTTATTTTTATTTTTTATTAATCTTTTCTTGGGCAAAGTAATCATTGGGTTTGCACCTTCATATGATCGTGCTCGTAGTAGAAGGAATGGATCGAGCTAGGTCGTTGTACCTTGGTGATAGATCACCAACAACCTGCATGAAGGGACGAAAATCTGATCCTTAGGGTAGTGTCTAACACGCCTCAGTCCTGATTTGATTCATATATTATTTTATTTTTTACTTAATTTTGTAATTACATTTTTTAATTAATTTTTTAGTAATTTCTAGGAAGGGATATTTTTTGAAAGAATAAAAATATTTTCCAACAGCTAAGGATAAAAAAATTTTTCTTTTCTATAAATTGCTAGATTCTTTTTATAAGTTATTAAAAAAATTATTCTTTTGAGTATGCATATTTTGTATGAATATATAATGTACATTTATAGATATATACATATGCATACTAGACAGACATATATACATGTATCAACACATATATTCATAGATATATATTCAAGCAAAAAAATCCTTATGTAATTATATATATGAATGTATTATTCATGTGAAGACGTGCGGGTAGATATATACATAATTATTTTTTCAGTGCATGCTATATATATATATATATATATATATATATATATATATATATATAGTGCCATTTGCCTAGCAATGATAAATAAGCTCCTCTCAACTCACCATTTGCTATACATTCTAACCATGAATTTTTTGGGTCAAAAATGTTGCTAATGACTCCAAAGCATCGAGAATCTCTTCTGGGTTGAAGAACATCTTGTTTCATTCCATTCCAGGTCAGAAGATATATTTTTGGAATCTTTCTTTTGGTGAATGTTGTGCACCCATGACTGCACAAAGTTTAGATATTTAAGTCGATTATGTGACTTTCCTTTAGACATAACATTGCTTCTTTATGCAACAATTCATCGATGCCATCTTGTTCATTAAATAAGATCAATCTTACTGTTGCCAAAATTAGATCCCTTGTTGCAAGATCTAATGGAGCATATCTAGCGGTATTTATATTTGTATCATTAAAATTTAGACATCCAGGCTATGAAGCGTTTAGTCATCGATGGCTTCAATGCAATACGTTTAGAAAAGCAAATATATAGCTTTTCTATTTTTTCAAATTTGAGACAATGGTTTAAGATCTGAAAAGAGGAAAAAAAAGAGAAAAGTGCAGGTATCTTTTTAATGCTTGTCTTGAGTTTTGTAGGTGAACCTAAAATAAATTTTATTGGCATAAAATTGGAATTGTAGTAGCATGTATGCAGAATATAGTCTTGCTTTATACATCACTTACCACACAGCTACAAAACTTAAAAATTTCTATGGTATACACATGTATATATAAGTATTATATATATTATATGTGCACACACACATGCTTGCACTTGTGCACATGATATATTCGTGCTTGTATGTAGATGTATTTTTATATCATTTTATTATTTAACTTTCAAGTGTAGTTACTAGCATATATTTACATTCTTACATAAATGCAAAAGTTTCTATTCTAGATAATTGTTTCCTAGTATAGTGGTCAATATTTAATATGACAGCATTTGGCAAATATTTATTGCTTACCTACTATTGTGAATCTTTTATGTTACCAAATGGCAAAGAATGGATGAACTTGGATGCTGTGATAAGGTATATCATATAAATGCTCTATTTTGAGTCTCTTGAAATCTATTGCCATGAGATTTAATAAAAGTTTTTATAATTTACTAAATAATCTCATGACCATTGGAATATCCAACTTAATTGTTTATCTTGTATTTGGATATTCAATTCTAATATATCTTTGTCTGATTCTCTTATTTGAGGTCTAGTCCAAAAATAATATTATCTCCTTGGATTTAAGAAGAAGTTGGCAGATAAATCAATTAACCAAGAAATTATCTAGGAGCGGAGTCCTAGATTCATCGAGGGGGATAGAGCTTAAGCCCACTATTTGGTCATCAGTAGTGGATACCCAACCTCTGTGATTGGAGATCCCATGAATGAGGTTCAATGTGGTAGAAATGAAGCTGATTGAGTGATCATGTAAAAGCAAAAATTTTAAAAAAATTTCATCCCATCCCTATGATGAGTGCTCTTATAAAGTGACAAAGTAAATTTGTGTAAGGTTGAGTTATACTCTTAATGGATCCGAGGTAGGTTATCTATAGGATAATGTCACAAATACCCTTTGAGGATTTACCTATATGAAAATCATCATATTAGGCCGTGACTAAAGGTTTGGGCTAACCTTAAAGAATTCTCATAAAAAATCAAGGTATTAAGCGCAAGGCCTTTAATATGCGCTGATTGCTTAAACCCAATTGATCCATACTGTGTGTGTAATTAGTAGAAGTCTGAGTCAAAGGATCTAGTTCAAGATCTAATCCACTATGGTTCCTTCAAATGTATACAATCAACGTGAGGTTCAAGTCCACAAGACACATCACCTATTGCGCAGTATAAGATGCCCTAAAATTTTTGTTATATTTATTTTTTTTTAAACTTTTGCAGGGGATTATTGGAAAAAGTTAAAAAAAAATAAGGGAACGCCCACGAGCGCTCGCGGACGTGAACGTTGTGTGAATGTTGGGAGGTTAATGTTCATCAACGTCTAGAAACGGCCCAAACAATTAATTTTGTAAGCCGTTTCTGATGTGATTTGAGGCTAACGGCTATTAGGCCTTTAAGGCCATTATGGGCCTAGCTGTTGGAACTTTTATGGGCTAAGGCTATAAATAGGGACTCAAAGTTTCAAGATGTAGAAGAATGGTTGAAAGTAGCCCTATAATTTTTTGATCTCATTTTATTTCTATTTTTTATTAATCTTTTCTTGGGCATCTGAAGGTAATCATTGGGTTTGCACCCTCACACGATCGTGCTCGTAGTAGAAGGATTGGATCGAGCCGGGTCGTTGTACCTAGGGAACATATCGCCAACAATCTACACGAAGGAGCAAAAATCTGATTCTTAGGGCAGTGTCTAACACGCCTTGGTCCTGGTTTGATTCATATATTATTTTATTTTTTACTTAATTTTGCAATTACATTTTTAAATTAATTTTCTAGCAATTTCTAGGAAGGGATAGTTTTTGAAAGAATAAAAATATTTTCAACATATAAAGTATCTATCGATCTCGATGTGCTTTGTCCTGTCATGCTATACCGAATTATGAGCAATATTGATGGCTAACTTGTTGTCGCAGTATAGTCTCAGAGGCTCCTCTCATTTTTTCTTGAAATCTTTAAGAGTAATCTTCAACCATAGTAGATCACACATACCTTGTTCCATAGCCCTAAACTACTCTTATGCACTTGATTGAGCTACCATATTTTGTTTTTTTCTCCTCCACATGACCGGATTACCACCTAAGAATGTGCAATAGCCTATTATGGAATGTCTACCAACCGGAGATCATGCATAGTCTTCTGCATCAGTGTAAGATTCAAGAATCATTCCCTGATCACCTTTCTTGAATAAAATTTCTTTTTTAGATTAGCTTTCAGGTAGTGAAGTATTCGGTTTGTAGCTTGTAGGTGAACTTCTTTAGGATTGTGCATGAATTGACTTACTATGCTTACAACATAGGCAATGTCTGACTGAGTGTGTGCCAAATATATTAGCTTCTTAACCAATTTCTGAAACCTTTCCTTATTTACTGCTTTATCATCACTGGCCTCTCCAAGTTTGTGATTAGGATTAATCAAAGTTGAAGCAGGTTTACATGCTAATTTACTAATTTCCTTCAAGAGGTTAACCACGTAGTTCTATTGAAAAATGAAGATACCTTGCTCAGATCGAGCTACATCTATTCCAAAAAAGTATTTCAACCCCACAAGTCTTTGATCTAAAAAATTTTAGCCAAGTAGTTTTTCAAGGCCTCCGTTTCTTTTTCATCATTCCCAGTAACAATTATATCGTCAACATATACCAGAAGAGCAGTAACTCCCCTAGAAGCCATGTATTTGACGAATAATGTATGATCACCTTGCCTCTGCTTATACCTGATATTGAGCATTACCTTTGTAAACCTATCCAACCAAGCTCTCGGAGACTACTTGAGCCCATATAATGCCTTTTTCAATTTGAAAACCTTGTTCCTTGTCATCTCTCCTCCAATGCCCGATGGAACCTCCATATATATCTCTTCCTCTAAGTCACCATGAAAGAAGGCATTCTTCACATCAAACTATTGTAAATCCTAATTGAAATTTATAGCCAAGGATAATAGAACCCTCACTGTATTCATCTTAGCCACTGGTGCAAATGTCTCTTGATAGTCCACTCCATAGGTTTGTATGTAGCCTTTAGCAACCAACCTTGCCTTGTATCTCTTTAGAGATCCATCTTATTTATACTTCACAGAAAAAAACCATTTGCATCCCACTGCTCTTTTATTTTATGTCATCTCTATGATTTTTTACGTTCTATTCTTCTAAGTACCTCCATCTCTACTCTTATAGCTTCTCTCCACTTCTCATTGGATAAAGCCTCAGATAAGGAATTAGAAATTGGGATGGTGTTTAAGTTGGCTAAGAAATTTCTATGAGATGAAGAAAATTTATGAAAAGATACTGATTTGGCCAATGGATACCTTGGATGTTTAGTGCACTCTCTTATTCCTTTTCTTAAGGCAATAGGTAAATCATGATCAAATCGAATAGGAGAGGAAATTGGATTTCTTCATACCTCATTTTTAGGAGAAGGAATTGAATTCTGGACTTGCATAAGATCAAGTTCTGAATCTCTCCTTCTCGAGTACACCTGTGCATACCTTCTAGTGTCAAGTTGTCATTGGTAGGGACTATTTCAACTATTTTAGGGTTTGGTTTCTGTGAAAATAATTTGGGTTGTAGGGATGGCTCCTTTGAAGATGAACTGGACTGAGATGAGTAAGGTTGTGAGATAGCTAGGTCAAGAAATAGTAGATCTTCTGCCTTATTTTCTCAATAGAACTAGACTCTCCCTGAAGATAAAACTGAGAGGAAAAGATTGCCCTTTCTCAAAAGTAATATCAACAGAGATATAAAATTTCTATATAGGTGGGTGATAGCACTTGTACCCTTTATGTGTTGGAGAATACCTGACAAATACACACTTAATTGCTCGTAGATCTAATTTACTTTTGTTGTGGCTAGACACATGAACAAAAGCTGAACAACCAAAGACTCAAGGAATGAGATTATTTGTGATTTGAATATTTGGATAAAACTGAGACAGGAGTTGCATAGGGGTTTGATTGCCCAGGACTTTGGAGGGTAGTCAATTTATAATGTGGGCTGCAGTAAGGACAGCTTTTCCCAGTATGATTTTGGAACTCACTTTTGGAAGAGCAAAGTACAGGTTGTGGCAAGTAAGTGACTATTTTTTTTCTCAGCAATCCCATTCTATTGAGGAGTGTCTATGCAGGATGACTAATGAACTATCCCTTGTAGAAAATATGATAAAAAATTGATTAAAATAATCCTTTAATCCTTGATATTATCAAACAGAAACCTTTTTACTTTGACACCAAATTGGTTATATGTCATGGCAATAAAGTTTGAAAGGATAGTGGTCACACCGGATTTATGTTTGAGAAGAAAAATTCACGATAGTCTAGTGCAATTATCGATAAAAGAAATAAACCACCGAGCTCCCGTAACATTAGGAATTCTAGAGAGGCCCCATATATCAGTGTAAATTAAATAAAAAGGAGAAGAACTTCTATTGTTGCTCATTGAAAAAGAAACACTTTTATGTTTGGCAAATTCATATACCTCACAATGAAAATCCTCAACATTAACACCCTTAAACAAAGAAGGAAACATTGTCTTTAAAATAGTAAATAAAGGATGACCAAAATAAAAATGTTGATGCCAAATGAAATCATTATTTGAAACAGAAAAACAAGACTCTGAGAAAATATGCTTGATGGTAGGTGAGTATGTGACTAATGTATCAAGATAGTAGAGGCCACCCTTTTTCCTAGCAAGTCTAATCCTCTTCCCCGAGACCTGATCCCGAAATACACAGTGAGAGGGATAAAATAAGGCATTACAATTCATATCACGGGTTAGTTTGTGAATAGACAGGAGACTAGTGGATAATTTAGGAATATAAAGTATATCTTTTAATAACAAGGATGGACTCAACTAAATGTGACCAACAACAACCACCATGGTAACAGACTATCGGCAACAATAATTTTTCTATTGCTAGGACAAGGTGAATATATTGAAAAATGGACTGAGGAAGGTATAATGCGATATATGGCTCTTGAGTCAATAACCCAAGTGTCTTGTATAAATTGGTCTGAGGCCTGTAATCTATGAGAAAGGGACTTACCAGATAATGCTAATGAACAGGAGCCACTGTGTTGCTCCAATGACCCTAATAAACTTCAAAGCTTCTCAATCTCGGCCTGATTAAAGTGACCGAGAGTAGTCTTTTTAAGAGGATGTGACATCACAATTTATAAAAAAATTCCAGCTATGAAGGCTGACGCAATAGGAAAAAGAAAAGGAATGTCGGCAATGAAGGCCAATAATAAGTTAGTAATAAAGGCCGAGAAAGAGTAGGCAGAAACTTGGCAATGAATGTCGAAAAAAAAAAATCTCAGAGGTATGAAACCCTAGGGCTTTAATACTATATCAGGAAACATGGAATGAAATTCTCTCACTATATTTTATTATACACAATAATGAGTATATATACATTGTACATTGACTATGCTTAGAAACCAGAAAAATAAAAAAGAATAAAACTAAAATATTTTATTCCTAACTGGATTCCCATATCAAAGGATTTCACTGGATCATCGTATCAAGGGATTCCCTTGGATCTCCGTGTCAAGAAATTTTTATAACTAATTTTTCTTACTAATGATTACAAAATCAAAAACTATCCTAAAATAGTTGTCAACTTTTTAACACTTTTATCACATGTTAACAGGAGAAGACTGATTGAACTGATCATCTATGAACACAAGCATTAAATGTAAAGTATGACCAATAATGGTGCTTAAGCCATTAAATGAACCACTATTTGACAGGTCGATTCTATTGGAATTGGCAGTTCGAACATAAATATGAAAGCCTCAGGTTGGCCTCTATTTAAGCCAGTTGGATTAGTCTTTGATGGTTTGTGATATATACCTTTCAACCTGGTCCAGTGCATGTTATCATGTTTTGTAATTACAAACATTGACCAATTTCAAAACCTCAACAATTCTTACGCTTTAAAATTGCCCAATCCCTTGTCTTGCTTCGAGTACAATGAGAAGTTTACAAACAAAGACCACAATCACAGCAAGATAAGCATCCAAGTTGCGTTGCAAGCTCAATCAGCCAATTATGGCAAGAAACACGATTCCAGGACAAATTGTACCAAAAAAAGATAGCAAAAGCCTTCAGGATTCAATAAAACTTAATGTTCATTCCACAAATAAATTATTCAGACCCAAAAACAAATATGTAACATCCCAGAATCAAAACAAATAACAGAAAGTTCATATACCATCAGAACTTTTATTATCAGGAAACATCAGAACTTTTATTTTCAGGAGACACAAAGCACCTATGACTCGAACTCAGCCAAAATATATGAAATTTCTACTTGGTGCTGTGGATGTGACGGATCAGATCAACCACCCGCGAGCTGCAGAACAGAAACACAGAAGGTCACATTAGAAATCAAACTATAATGTAATTCTTGATTCATTGAAACTTACAGCTAGCAAAGCTAAACAGCAACAATATGTTATTGTAGCATTTTACAATGATCCACAAGTCTGCATACCCTGATATTTATGGTAGTTTTATATGTGTATGTATGTAAGAATGCATGTACAAGTAAAGGAAAAGGAGGAAGAGGAAGAAATAGTCTAATACAGAGGCCAAGGTAACGAAGATAGAATGTATAGCATAGATCATCAATCTCCCAATCCCAAGTAAGGGGACACCAGAACACACATAGAGGTGATTTTTGGTATCACATGAGAGAACTATGAATTATAATGATCTCCAACTTGCTGTGTTCTCCATCTCAAGTTTCCACGTACACCTTTCCGCTCAACCGGGAAACCCAAGCTGATGACCTATTCAGGTTCTTTGTTGTGAAGCAAACAAGGCTTGTAATTTAGATATTAACATAATATGGATGTGATGCGCAGAACTAAAGAATTACCTGTAGCCCCACTCGTTGTCATACCAAGACACAAGCTTCACAAAGTTTTCATTAAGAGAAATCCCAGCCTTGGCATCAAAGATGCTCGATCTGCCATGGTACACAAATTACAATAATACACCAATTACTCAAGAGTGACATTACTATAAAAACCAAAATCAACACTCATAGTACAATTCTTTAGTTGCAGATTATATGACAAAAACATCTTTTCAGACCAATGAAGAAGTAATTCATCACAATTTACAGTTTGCATGATCCTGTACCTGTTATCACCAATGATGTCGGTGGAAACCAAGTCCTCATCAACATAACCCAAGAGTCCTTTCAGCTTCCCCTCAGATTCTTCCCTGTAATATAGAAACAAGATTACAGAAAAAAAAACAATAATAATTTAATAAAAAAACCATCGTGACATAAATATAAATGGATATAATTAAACAATCTACTAATTGATTTATCACACACCCCAGTATATGAAAAAATATCTACAGATCAGTTTGAATGTGAATATCAAACAATTCTTGCTTATAAGTTGGAGTAAAACAGGGTGTTAAAAACAAATTCAACATTTAACAGGCTTCTTAATATAGTTTTGTATTATGTTCAAGTCACAAGTGTCATAAAGCACTGCAACCCAAATATACCTACCTATCTGTTTTGGAAAAATTTCCTTTTTGACGAAACAGTGATTCTAGAACCCACCACACAACAAACTCAAATTTGAACTGGCAGCTGTTACAAGATCTGACTTTTCTATGGAAAGGAAATCTAATTGATAACCACTTACTTGATTGCAGCCTTTATCTGTTCATATGAAGCTGGCTTCTCGAGCCTAACAGTGAGATCCACAACTGAGACATCCACAGTTGGAACTCTGAAAGACATTCCAGTCAATTTCCCGTTCAAAGCCGGGAGCACTTTTCCAACAGCCTATACAATTATTGAATAAAAGGACTTTCAGTGGTTGATTCAAACATCACAGTGAAACAACCTACAAACTGATTCAATAAATAGCTGTTTTAAATCAATTATGCTTGACAGAAGCAAATTAATGATAAATCAACAAATATATATGAAATTTTTTAATTTATGTACTTGATTGTCAATGACTTGAAAATACTTGAATCACATAATACAAGTTCTTTTTTCTGGAAGTCAATAGAGACATGATCTAATACTGCAAAATGATGACAATCCAAACAAAGATTAATATCCCGTTCACCAAGATCATACAAGTAGATTATGCCACAAGGAGTCATTAGACTTATCTGTCTCTCGTGCTTGCACATGATGGGCTTTAAATCCCCAAAAAACCTAGCTCACAAGTTTAGTCCATAGACACAGGATGATGAACAAATGTATGAAAAAGAGAGAACAAATGCTCAGTTATGGTGTTTGATGAATAATTATATGCATCGTCCATAGATTCCCAGTTCTAGTATTTATTTTCTCCAGCTGGAGCAAAGACAATGCTCACTCCAAGTGAAAGATATATAGAATAACTTAGTAACTTTGGCATTATATCAAAAGGAGTGATAGCTACTGCCAATTAGAAAAAATGGGGAAAGGAAAAGAAGGCCTACAGCTGGTTTGCTTTCCTAAGACAAGCCAGCCAATTAGTAACTTGATTCTGGTTCTTTTCTAGAGGAAAATATAACAACTGAGTTCAGG
Organism: Calamus simplicifolius; assembly: GCA_900491605.1. Classification (NCBI taxonomy): domain Eukaryota; kingdom Viridiplantae; phylum Streptophyta; class Magnoliopsida; order Arecales; family Arecaceae; genus Calamus; species Calamus simplicifolius. The sequence continues at coordinate 304,878 of UESW01004049.1, forward strand.
TCTGTGTTTCCATTGTTATTACAATTTAAACCAAAAATAAGTGGTTTGACCAATACTATTTCAATGCTGACGGAAGGAAGAAAATCAGTTTCTGGTCACATGAAGGAATTTTTATATCATCCATGAACAATTTAGGATCATCACTCATCACCCTGCAAGTGTCAAAATCAATTTAATAAATAACCAAATCCCCATTATAAGCATACATGCGCCATGTGCACACAGTCCTGAGTAGGGTCACTTAAGCTTTAAAATATTCATTTGAGTGTTTTTTGAGAATCATAATTATAGTGGGAGTCAAAAAGACATCAATCAAGTGAACACTGGGGAGTAACAGAGAGAAGAAATAATATATATCTGTCTCATGTGAGAATACCTTAGCAGCACCAGTGCTGCTAGGAATAATGTTGAAGCTAGCAGCTCTTCCACCCCTCCAATCCTTCCTAGATGGACCATCAACAGTCTTCTGACTGGCTGAAAAAATGTATTGCAGAAGCATAAATCAAAGAACAGCATTAAACAAAATAATTGAAACTATAACAGACGAGCATACGAGCTTAAGAAATCCACTGAATTACTAAATCTTTACCAGTAATTGAGTGTACCGTGGTCATCAAGCCCTCAACAATGCCAAACTTATCATGGATGACCTGCCATGATTCACAAAATTCAGAATAAACTTTTTTCTGGCAGGTTTGATTTTCAGCTAATAAATGACAACACATGATGAAAATTACTTTAGCTAGAACGGCCAAGCAGTTAGTTGTGCAGCTGGCATTGGAGACAATGTTAATATCTGGCTTGTAATCCTTCTCATTCACACCGAGCACAAACATAGGCGCATCTTTGCTGGGGCCAGAGATGACAACCTTCTTGGCACCACCCTGAAATCATGTAACAGTGTGACTAGAAAATTCCATTAAAAATCCTGTTGACATTCGCTATACGTTACTAAGGATTCATCTTACTAGCCATAACAATACACCTAGATGGAAAAAAAAGGGTGCTCTTATGAGTGTTCCTCTTTGCGTTCATGTCTGAGTAGAGCATTTAAATTGATTTCAAACAGAATTAATTCTTCAGCGTGAAAATAATGTTTATTTTATTAGTTTTCACAGCATCCTCAATGTGCAATGAACCAGTCTCCCCTAAGTTAAAAGGCTGAACCTAGTGACGTATCATAATTAGATAAATTAAGGCAAACAAGAAATAACCTTCAGATGAGCAGCAGCCTTGTCCTTGTCAGTGAACACACCAGTGGACTCGACAACATACTCAGCGCAGGTCTCACCCCATGGTATCTCCTCAGGGTTCCTTGAGATATCAACCTCATATTAGTTATTGTCAAAGGATGCAATTAATTCAGAACTTAAAAAGAGCTATCAAACAAGTTGGTAAACAAGCACAAATATAATATCCTACCTGTAACCAAATACAGTAACTTCCTTCTCACCAAAGAGAAGGGTCTTGGAGTCCTTGACCTTGATATCATGATGCTTCCACTGCCCATGAACGGTGTCATACTTGAACATGTATGTCTGCAAACAATCATCCCAAAAACAGTACATAAGCAATTAACGATTAAACTTCATGAAACAAATTGTGAGAATACATGGTTTAGTTTGATTTGACTATTTGCATGAGAATCACTAATACCATGCAAAGTTAAATGTTCTATTAAAAGTGATAGACCCTTATAATGCACCTTTTCTTGGAGGAAAAAAAAATGTTAACTGTTAAGACATAAATAAGGGCCACTATTTAGCTCGGATATTCTTTTATTGTGTTCTAAATAAAATATTGGTTGTTCTGGTGGTCATTTTTAGCTATTATACGAATCATTATAATGAGAAATTACAAACAAAAAGTAAAATAATAATATGATTTGATGTAACTACTCATACAATAAAAATACTATTTATGGAAGTGAAGTAGAGTTTTTTTTGGGAAAAAATTTAATCAGGCAAAATATGAAACATTCAGATGACAGAAAGTTTTTGTAATTTTTTAAAATTAAAATTTTGTCAAAGTTTTAACATAACACAATGCTTCTGGCACGGTTACTAACAGCCATGCATATACTGTGATGCAGATTCAGAATTATAACAAAAGCAATGTTGGGGACCCCCCCATGTGGTGCCAAAAGGTTAAATAAAACAGGTTCCAATCCATTTGGCACAAGGTTCGATTCAAGGGATCGGTGCAATACACCATAGGGTTGTCGGGACCAGGTTAGGCCTCTTGTGTGAAAGACCATTGTAGCCTTCCACACACTCATGACCACCTGATAATGCTTTAAGATGCATAAATCATAGCTGATCTTGCTTGATGATGTATAATCATATAGGATCATGTATCTCAAAGCATCATTGGAAATGGGCCCAAGACCATGATTGATGTGAATCCCGTGAGAAAGATTTCAGAAAAACCCACGAACAAGATGAATATTACAAACACCAGAAAAAAAAAATCTAAATCAAATTTGTGAGGGAAAAACCTTGACCCATTACCTATAAAGAGGTAAGAATCCTGATATAAAGAAGATGCTACAATCGGAATGGAAAACCGATTGATAAGTCAATTTGAATGCCACAAGGATTTGCCCTTGATAAGTTTTAGTTCAACGAAGAACCAACAAAGTGAATAACCTCATTAAGTTCTGATTTCTGAATCGTCCCTCTTTAGTTTTTACATTGGAAGCCTTTATATAGTGATAAAAAAACCCTATAGGCCTAAACTAAACCCAAACAAATTGGTCTAAATAAACATAAGTTTTGGAATGGGCTTAGTTAACTAAAACAGCCTAATAAGCAACTTAAAAGAAACAAAAGAAGACCTGAACTAAAGAAACTAATACAACCCATTTGAAACATAAATTAAATTAACTAAGCTGCATGGTTTCTTCTCTTCTAATTCTATGCCAAGTTAACTTTAGCCCAAATATCATGAATCAGTCCATTGAGTGCTTCATTCCTCCTTTTAGCTCTAGCCCTTGTAATTGAACCTCCATTAATATGTAATGGATCATCAATGTGTGCTGGACCAGATTGCTCCTTCCCTCCAACATTTTTAACTTGATTCTCATTATTAGCTAAATTGGCAACATCTTGGTTTCCATCAACGATGGTCCAAAAAGACCATGATGGTCTTCGCATAATAAACCTGACCACCATGTAGAGTAATGGTGTAAAGCATCAAAACCCATGTGGGGTGCAGAATAACGAATTTTGATATAGTGGTTGGACTACAAACTATCTTTCTCAGAGCAATTAATGGCCCATCAATAAACTGATCTACCAATTGATCTGATCTATACGTCTACATCCAAATCAACATCTACATCACAAATAGAATATTCTGAACATAAACAAATTATTATCAAAGACAATCAGTGCTCAACAAGACAAACGACAAAGGCGAACTTAAGCACCATGATCCAGAATTTTTTTTTTTGTAAAAAAAAAAAGGCTTAAAAAGATTATAAACAAAGGCAGGTCGTTGCCACGCAGTATTGGCAAGGAGTCCACCTGTCGGTAATTTATCTCATTTAAAAGTAAAAACGACAAGAACAGCATGCCGATCTAGTGGTCACGGACCACCATAATGATTCATTAAAAAAATAAAAAACAAATTCATTCATATTATTTTAAACTAAAAAAAAGCGAACTAGAGACGTGAATGCTTGCCAGATCACACCAACGAAACATCTGTTACAATTTAAATTTAAAAACAATTATTTTATGGCACAGCTCCGATGGAATGGCGAGATAAAATTAGCTAATAAATGAACCGTCCCCCAGATCCGAGGATATCATTGTGATCAGTGATCTTTCTTCCTACTGGGAGCAAAACACCGATTAGAGGGTCCAGATTTTTTTAAAACAAAAAAAAAAAAAAAACAAAAATGATCGATCTAATAGAAGAAAGAATACCAACGCAAAACAGCATCCAAAATCATTTCTTTAAATATCTGGAACATCAGGACCGTTGGTCAAATGGATAAGAGCAGAGAACAAACACCATCTATCACAACATACATAGGTTCACAGTTCTATATGTATACCATGTAGTCGGTGCTGATGAAGGGATCGTTGACGGCGACGAGCTCAACATCGTCGCTCTGGAGTGCTATTCTCGCCACCAAGCGTCCGATCCTTCCAAATCCTACCAACACCAGCACAAAATCAAATGTCACGAGACATATATATATATATACCTCTCGATCAACAATCTTAGATATGAGATCGATCGAGAACCCATTTTTTTATCTAAATCGATTAAAATCATACGTGAGAGAAGGGGGGAGTGTGCTCACCATTGATTCCGATCTTGATCTTGGCTGGAAAAAGAACCCAAAAACACGAAGGAAAGAATGATATCAGAATGCGATGCGAGAAGAAAATCGAGAGAGAGAGAGAGAGAGAGTATTATTTACCCATGGTATTGATAATTTCCGAGACGAAAGAGAGATGAGTCGAAAGAGAATGGAAGCTAGAGAGGAATACTGTGAGAGAAATGGAGAGGGTTTAAGGTGGTATTTAAGTAGGGAGAGCGATGCGTGGAGTTTGTCAATTATTTATTTATTTTTTCCCTCGCCGCTCACTGGTCGCCGCGAGGGACGCCACACGTGACGTCAGGTGGGGAGGCTTTTCCACTGGTCCGCCGCCCCTCCTGCTGTTTGTTTTGGACCGCATCGAATGGAAGAAGAAGAAGCTTGACTCGGTGCCCAAGGTTTTGTTTCTTGGCGCTAACGAAAGGTTCTTTTGTTCTTCTTGGACGTTAGGAATATCCTTGGAATTCTAGATTAAGAATGATTTCACGCGAAGGGAGAATTCAAGTTGTCTTATATATTGTAGTTGTGGAATTCAAAGACAAGAAAAGGATGCAGAACCGAAAGTGCTACGAGAGTTAGATTCTTCTATCAAAATTACATGCAATTCATTTTTCTTAATATCAACCATCTTGATATATTCTATGAATAATGCATCCAGAGAAGAAATTTGCATGTAAGCTAAACTAAGTCTTTATACTTCACCTCCCTATCCCATCATCCTACTATCTATGTGTCCAAAGAAGAAATTTGCATGGTGTAAACCATACTAAATCTTATGCTTCACCTTCCAATCCATTACAAGATTTTTTAGAATTAGCTATGCCATTTTGGCGTCACTAATCATAAAATTTCATCGCTAAACCAATTAGCGACGCCACATCAACGCAAAAAAAATCTGCCGTTAATTAGCAACGCCATAAAGACATTGCTATTTTTTTAATTAAAAATTAAATAATTAATTTTAATAACCTATTCAAATAATATTAAATTAAAATGAAAGACACATTTACAAACAAAATATTTTATTAAAAATTAAAATAAAATATTTATAATACAAAATAATAGCACATAATTACAAAAAGAATAGTAGATACATATAATACTCATAAAATATAATAAAATCTATAAATATCAATGCCAATCGGCTGAAGGGAGGATCATCTAGAGCTAGAGGTGGACCACTGAACTGTATCGACTGCGATATTTGCATAATCAACTAGCGCATCTCCTACAACTACTGTTCATAACGATCGAACTCCTATCGGTGTTCGCGGATGTTCGAGATCTCGGTCATCATATTTGATCTCACACGTTCCGCGATGGAATGCTCAATATCCGCCTAGTCGCTGGTGTCACCCTAATTGAAAGAAGAGGAACTGTGTTGGTCGAAAAATGTAGAAGCTTTGATGCCTAAACCGTAGACTCTACGATCATTTGGCTATGCGCCAACAACCTTTAAGAAGATGCAGCCAATATCCTGCAGCGAATGGTCGAACGTGGACCACTAATGATTGTGCAGTCTAAGAGGTTTGAGATAATATCTTGTCTACACGTGCCTGCAATGAATACATATCAAATATAGTGTAACTCATATCGAAGGATAAATATATGAATAAACATATCATATTTTCAATGATTTACTTACTCCAATACATTGGGAGCAACTGTTGATCCAAGACCCATCTTTTCTCGTGTGGATTGCCATCCTCCCCATCAACATTTGTCACATAAACATCTCACCTCCAAATCAGCCTCATCAGCATCCTCCCCATCCTCCTCATCCTCTTCTTCTTCCCCATCCTCCTCTTCTTCTTCCTCATCCTTCTTTTCTTTTCTTTTTCTCCTTACCGATTGGCCATACTCCTCTTCCTCATTCTTCTCCAAATATTCCTCCAACTCCTTAATCATAAGAAAATGATCCTCCACCCCTGCCCCTTCCCTTCCCCTTCTTCTTCTCTCCCTCCTCCTCCTCCTCCTCCTCCTCCTCTGCCACCGCCACCGCCGCGTCCTCTTCCTCCTCATCTTCCTTCCCATCGTCATCATCCTCCTGTTCACCTTCCTCGCCATCTTCTCCCTTCTTCACCGCCTCCACCTTTTCCTTGGGCTGGCAGCAGCACTTTCGGGGGTTCCCGCTCCAGCCTCCTCACCTCGCGTCGCATAGTGGAGAGGAGGGGGCGGGAGAGGAGGTCGATCTAGTACCAAATCTGCTCAGCGTCGAAGCCCTCATCGGCCAGGAGTCGATCCACTGGGGATTTAGGGCAAAAGGGAAGAAGGGCGGAGAAGAGGTGGTCGGCTGCGGCACGGGCATGCTGTGAGAGCTCCGACGATGGCGAGAGGCAGAACGGCGAGTCCGCCGCTCTCAGCCACTCCAATGCCTCTTCTCCCCTCTTCTTGTCCTCCACTGCCACCATCTCTCTTTCTCTCTCGCTCTCTCAGTGTCGTTTCCCTGCTCAGCTATTTGCCTCTCGAGGCCTTGAAGTTTCTCCAAAAAGTAAAGTAAAAAGAACATCGTTGCTTTGAGCAGTGTTTTGAAAATTGGATCAGACAGGCCGATTCAACCGGTTCAATCGAAACTGATCATCAGTTTGGTCCAATTTTATTATTAAAGTTAACTTTTATATGATCCGGTAAAAATAAAAAAAACCACTGAATCGGTTGGGTTTCAATCGGTCCAACCCTGTTTTAAATTTTTTTTAATTTTTCATTTGAATTGTATTTATATATTTTATTATTTTATATTATTAAATTAAAATTTAATTATAATATTATCCGATCCAATCAAACCGGTTTATCCGGTCGAACCGATTGATCCGCGACCCAAATATTAAACCGATTCGTTGTCCAGTCCAATTTTCAAAACATTGGCTTTGAGAGCCCAGATAAATATAAGTCTAAGCCTGGCATTCATAGGAGAAAAAATTTCAAAAATATAGTTTTCCACCGGGAGAAGCAAAAAAACATGAAAAATTAAATGGCATCTTATGACATTTATTTATTTGTTACTAGTAAAAAAAATATGGGTTCTATATATATTTATTTAAAAAATAAAAAAAGGATGAATAAAATTTTTGCTCCTATTTTTTTTCTAATGAAATGATCCTAAAGAATAGCTGGAATCTAGACATCTGGTAGTTATTTGCAGCTTTTTTGCCTTATATTCTATCATAAAATTATTGTTGCCCAGATGTAGCAACCTAAGAGGAGGATGAATTGGGTATTTTAAAAATTAATTGCGCATATATGTGCTTATAGCAAATCAAAATCTAATCGGTAGTGGTGTAGTGATGTGAACACAAAGATATTACAAAGATTAAGCAAACAATCACAAACACAATAATTTTTATAGTGGTTCAGTGCCAATCCAGCACCTACGTCCACTCCCCAAGAACCTCTTGAAAATTTCACTCAAATCGTTTCACCAAACAATTACAACCCCTAGCCTTCCCTGGCTAGTCCTCTTGTTACACAGCATAAGGGAGCCAAACCCCTAGCCTTTCCCGCTAGACCTCTTGTTTCTTGGTACAAGAAAGCCTTACAACAAGCTACCAAGGGTTAAACCCAACCCTTTACAAGATTCAAGATGAGTTCAGAAAATATTGAGAACAATATGCTCCTAAAATAAGAAAATATTCAAAAATAAATACATTAGAATTTTGAAGACAACTCCTCAAATGAGCTTCTTCCTTTGAATGCACTTCAGCAATGAATGAGGTCTCCTTTGAAGTAGCTAAAGACTTTGAATGCCTTCGGAAGCTTTGATGATTCGCAAATTTGCAATTAATGATCTTTGAAAGCACTCATGTATATATTCAAATCATAGCTTCCGTTCTTTGTTGCTGAACAACCACGAATGTATGCAATAATGGCTTTTTACTGTTCACTATCTTCTCTTCTACACACAGCTATTTAAAGTGTTTGATATGCAAAACTATTCGTTAGACTGAAACAAAAATTAATGGAAAGAAAAGCAGGAAGATAAGATAACTGTTGAAGAGATTTTTCGAAGCATTGAGTGCACTGATAGTCACCGAAAATAGAGAGAGAGCGCTCCGACATCATTTCAATGAGGTAGACTCCAGCTGACTGGAAATAGAATTTAGTTAGAGAGGAGCACGCCCAGGTGAAGTGGAGTTAGCTCCCTAGTTGACTGGAGCTTAATTCTAGTTAACTGATGAAGATGAAGTTCGACCAGTAAGAGATACAGCTAGTTTAGCTAGCTGGATGCTACTCCCAGTTAACTAAATCCAAGTGACGATCATCCATGAGAAGATTTCAGCAAGTCTTAGTTAGCTGGACTAAAAGTCCAGTTAACTGTTTCCACAAAGCATTCGGTTGGACTGAATTTCACCATTCCCTTAGTTAGCTAGATTAAAAGTCCAGTTAACTATTTTCATAAAGAGTACGGCCAGGATGAGTTTCAGCATTTCATTAGTTAGCTGGACTAAAAGTCCAGTTAACTATTTTCACAAAGAACACGGCTAGGAGAAAAAGTTTCATTCAAAATAGTTAGCTGGAGATGAGCTCCAGTTAACTCTTTTCAAGAATCACTAAGCCAGAAGAAGTTTCATGCAAATTAGTTAGCTGGAGATGAGCTCCAGTTAACTCTTTTCAAGAATCACTCGGCGAGGAGAAGTTTCATGCAGGCCTTAGCTAACTGGACATCAGTTCTAGTTAACTATTTTGAAGTGGAGTTCGGCCATGAAGAAAGCTAAGGCAAAATAGCTAGCTGGCAGGACAGCCCAGCTAACTAAAATGAAGCATGGTTCAGCCATGAAGAGAGCTCAGGCAAACTAGCTAGCTGGCAGAATAGCCCAGCTAACTAAAATGAAGCATGGTTCGGCCATGAAGAGAGCTCAAGCAAAATAGCTAGCTGGCAGAACAGCCCAGCTAACTAAAATGAAGCATGGTTCGGCTAGGGCATTGTAGAAGCAGTTCCGAGACAGCTTCAATTTATCAGGGGACTTGAGGCAATTGAGGTATCATTACAATTCATCTGAAACATCTTCTTGACATGTTGTATTTGCTTGCATTGATTTTTGTCTCCATAATAAACATATTAGTACCCTACTTAATTGTTTTGTAATCATCAAAATCAATATGGGGTCAACAATCTCTCCCTTTTTGATGATGATAAAACCATTAAGTATATATAATAATTTTCATAGAATTTTCTCTCTATATATATTGAATGTATGGAGTATCTTCTTCTCCATTTCTCAATGTATTCATTATTCTTCTTCCCTTTTTTGTCATCAATCAAGGAGGTGGTTGAAGAATGTGCAAATCAAGCATTTATCATAACATTCATTTGGTAGACATTCATCAAGTAAGCATAAGCAGAAAACACGATACATTGGAATAACATAAGTGTATAATTAAACGTTGATACAAACTAATAAGCCAGTGGCTTGATTCAAACATCAGGCACTAGAGCAAATATGCATCAACTAGATAAGTTTCAAAGTACAAGAAAAATATATAAAGTCTACTTATCATCATTAGAAGATATAACAGAAGGTTTAGAGGAAGATCCTTTCTGACGGCGGGAAGCTTTAGGCTTGTACTTGTGTGACTGCGGTGAAGGCATTCGGAGGTGACGATGAGAATGAGACATATCTGGTACAAATGTCGAAGGAACTGATTGAAAAGAGGCAAGATGCTGCTCGAGGAGGCTGGTAAGCCTGGTAATAGAAGAAGTCCAACAATCAACAGCACTGGAAGCATTCTTGATTTGGCTTTCATTAGCACTCATTTGAAATGTCACCCATTTAGCTTTATCTTCAAAACACTCAAGCTTGGCTTTCAACAAGTCAATTTCTCCAAGTATGCGACCTAACACAGTTTCATTGTAATAAAAAACTCTTCCATTTAGAACTTGCATGTCATGCTCAATTTGTCTCTGATTTATCACAATCTAGGAAAGTATCTCAAAAATAGTGAAGATGTGGGGTATTATGAAATAGTCATTGACAGATGATCCACTGTCTCCAGAGCTTCTACTAGATTGGGCAAAGGATAATTCTTGGATAATCCGTTGTATCTGTTCTTCACATATTTCAATGGTGGAGCACTGAGGACAAGGATTGTCATTGTAAGGAGGCAGTTTAGGTGCAGTATATTAATGTGGCTTAGGTTCAGAAGACATGAAGGGATCTGACTCATGCATTGCAGACATAAAAGGATATGATTCTTGTGCAGTAGACATAAAGGGAGGTGGTTGAATTATCGGTGGAGGAATAGGATTTTCACCTGCTCTAGTTCTAACTTTAGTCCAAATACCATCACACTTGGCATAGTCCATATGGTGAAGAGAGTGGGCATTAAAGATATCGGAATGACACAACTCTACAACTATCTCACCTTTGAGTTTAACATGGAAAAATTCAAAAACTTAGGTAAGGAACATGCTATAAGGCAGGGCAACTTTGGTTCGTCCTAAGGCTTCCTTCATAATGGACATCATAAGATCAAATAAATCAAAAGGAGTTTCATTTATGATATGGCACATAATGCAAACATCACGGTCGATTACAACATTGAAAGAACCAGCACGAAGAGCAAAGATTTTTGCAACAATACTATGAAGCAACCTATTTTCAACACTTAACTTGCTTGCATCAAGGTTTACAATATTATCAGCTTCACCATCTAGATCAAGTATAACGGCAAGTCTGTACCCTTTATTACAAGGAAAATCTTCCATAACACTAACATCATGAATGTTTAAGGCAGATCCTAGTAACTTTCTGTCAAACTCTATCTTGACCTTTTTGACACTAGAAGAGATGATATCATCACCAAAGGTGATGTTTTCATAGAGCTCATGGATAAGGTCGGGATATATAGGCTTTTTAGTTTTCAATAAATTGGTACAACCTTGTGCAGCAGATAATCTACCTAGTTTAAATCCTTCTTGATCTAGAAAGTTAAAGTCCACTAACCTCCCATTAGCTAACGCTCTAGCTGTGATTTTGGAGGTTGAAGAAATGAAACTCCACAAAGAAGATGAAGATGTGGCTTTCCTACGAATATCAGTGGAATCATCTTCCCTTGTACGAAGATTTTTTTTCTTAGGAGCCATCTTCCCTTTTTCTTGGAGTGGAAAGGAGTGGAGAGGGAAAGAAATGCCAAGGGAGGAGCCGGTTGGATGGAGACGATGGAGAATGAGGGGAGCACGATGAAGAGAGACTATAAAGAGTCTCCATCCAGTTGACTGCCCGGCTAAATGGAAGGTGAATTCCAGTTTCTTGGCCGGTTAGCTGGAGAGAGTGAAAAGGGTGAAATTGAATGCCGGTTGGTGAGGGAATTTAAGTGAAAAGAAGTGTCAGTTGACTGATTAATCAGCTCATTCAATGAAGTGAAATGCTCAGTCAACTGGGAAAAGTGGTAGATGCATTGAATGCTCTCAGATTTTCGGTGAGAAGGAGTATTCAGGTAATCGACTGCACGACCACTTGAGGCTGTCCAAAGGGTCATCAGTGACTTTCCAATCAATTGAAGTGAAAAATAAACTAGGCCTATGTGGTGGCAAGACTAACTGAAGCAAATATAAATCAAAGAAGCTAACCTAACAGTTAGCTGAAACACAAATTTTATACATGAAGAGTATCAGGAGACTAAAGAAAAAAATGTGAAACCCAAGTTCAAAGAAGTTTTCAATAGATATTAGGCTTTTGAAAAATCCAATCAAGCATGATAAAGCAATCAAACAATCAAATAAATTGACTTACTGAATCGAAGGATCAATCATACCAAGTTCCCTTCTAATTTCACAAAACTTAGCTTCTTCAAGTGGTTTTGTAAAAATATCAGCAAGTTGCTTTTCAGTACATAAAAATTCAATTATAACATCACTATTATTCACATGATCCCTAATGAAATAATGTCTAATTTCTATGTGCTTAGTCCTAGAATGCTAGATGAGATTCTTAGTCAAATTAATTGCACTAGTGTTATCACATTTTATTAGAATGCCTTTTAGTTTGATACCATAATCTTCTAGTTACTGCTTAATCCACAAGATTTGAGCACAGAAACTTTCAGCTACAATATATTCGGCCTCGGCCGTAGATAATGCTACTAAAGTTTGCTTTGTGTTAAACCTGAAGACTAAGTTGACATCTAAAAATTGGCAAGTTTCACTAGTTGATTTTCTGTCTAGCTTACAATCTGTAAAATATGAGTCGGTGTATCCTATTAAGTCAATGCTAGATTGCTTGTCATACCAGAGTCCTAAATTTACAGTACCATTCAAGTATTAAAAATCCTTTTAACAACAAGTAAGTGTGGTTCCTTAAGATTAGCTTGAAATCTAGCACACATACAAACACTAAATAAGATATCAGGCCTACTTGTAGTAAAATATAGTAATGATCCTATCATGCCTCTATAAAGTTTTAAATCAACAGATTTATCAGCACTATTGGAGTCTAATCTACATGATGAGCTCATAGGCATACTGATACTCTTGGATGTCTCCATGCCAAATTTCTTGATCATCTCCTTGATGTATTTGGATTGGCTTATGAAGATCCTATCTTTGCTTTGCTTAATTTAAAATCCAAAAAAGTAGTTAAGTTCATCCATCATGCTCATCTCGAACTTCACCTGCATAAGCTTTGCAAAGTCCTCGCATAAAAGTCATTAATAGCATCAAAAATGATATCATCCACATAGATTTGAATAATCAGCATATCATCATTTTGTCTTTTGATAAATAAAGTTGTATCCACGTTTCCTCAAACAAATTCATTGCTGATCATGAATTTACTTAATCTTTCATACCAAGCTCGGGGAGCTTGTTTCAAACCGTATAAAGCTTTGTTTAACTTGAATACATGGTTTGAAAACAAGTGATTTTCAAAATTGGGTGGTTGTTCTACAAAGACTTGTTCAGCAATCTATCCATTTAAGAAAGCACTTTTAATATCCATTGATACAATTTAAAATTTATAAAGCAAGCAAATGCAAAAAGTAATCTAATGGCTTCTAATATAGTTACAGGGGCATGAGTCTCATCAAAACCAATACATTCTTCTTGATTATAACCCTTAACTACGAATCTTGCTTTATTTCTAATTATATTACCATGTTCATCTAATTTATTTCTAAATACCCATTTAGTCCCAATGATTGGATGATCATGAGGTCTATCAACAAGAGTCCAAATATTATTCCTCTCAAATTGATAAAGTTCCATGCATGGCATTTATCCAATTAATATCATCTTTAGCATCATCATAGCATTTAGGTTCAATTTGAGATACAAAAGCTAAGTTATTGTAAGCATCTCTAAATGATGATCTAGTCCTAATACCATGAGATGGATCACCTAAAATTAACTCTTTAGGATGATTGTAAATGTACCTCCATTCTCTTTCTAGTTCATCATTACCTTGAGATTTCTCAGGTTGGTTCTTGTTATTTTCTCATTTACCTCTTATGTAGCTGAATCCTCCTTATTTTCCAAAGTGATGTCCTTGAGTTGACCTTCAATTTTATCTACATTATTTAAACCCTTTCTTTTCCTTAATGGAAGATCATTAGATTCATTAAATATAACATGAATTGATTCCTCAACTACTAAAGTCTTTTTGTTGAATATTTTAAAAGATCTACTATGTGAAAAATAACCAAGAAAAATACCTTCATTAGATTTAGCATCAAATTTATCAAGGTTTAATTTTTAATTATTCAAAATAAAACATCGGCACCCAACAACGTGAAAATAACCAATGTTGGGTTTTCTACCTTTCCAAAGCTCATATAGGGTCTTTTTCAAAATATGTCTAATTAATGTATGATTTAAAATATAACATGCTGTGTTGATTGCTTCAGACCAAAAATACTTTGAAAGATTACTTTCACACAATATGGTACGAGCCATTTCTTCTAAAGTTCTATTCTTTCTTTCTACTATCCCATTTTATTGGGGTGTTCTAAATGCAGAAAAATTATGCCTAATGCCATTTTCATTACAAAAATTTTTTAAAGACTGATTTTCAAATTCTTTGCCATGATTACTTCGAATCGATAAAACTGAAGAACTCTTTTCATTTGTAATCTTCTTAAATAATTTTTGAAATGTAAGAAAAGCTTCATCTTTGCTAGCCAAGAATAAAACCCATGTAAATCGTAAAAAATCATCGATCACAATGAAACCATATCACTTTCCTCCTAGACTAGTGGTTCTTGTTGGACCAAACAAGTCGATATGCAAGAGTTCCAACGGTCTAGTGGTGAAAACCAGATTTTTTTGATTTGAAAGATACTCGGGTTTATTTTCCAAATTGACAAACATCACAAATCTTATCTTTTTCAAAAATTAGCTTTGGCAAACCATTCACTAAATCCTTTTTAATCAGTTTAGATAGTAAATCCATGCTTGCATGAGCTAATCTACGATGCCATAGCCAACTATCATCAGTTCTAGCATTCATAGCAACTAAGCATTCAATGTTCTGGTCATACAATTCATTTAAATCAATAATGTACATATTTTCATGCCTATGACCAATAAATTTCATGCACTCATCAGTAGGATTTGCAACAATGCATAAGGATGATTCAAATGTAACTTTAAAACCTTTATCACATAATTGACTAATACTAAGTAAATTATGTTTTAGGCCATCTACAAGCAAAATATTATCAATATAAGCATGAGGTGCGATACCTATTCTAGCAATGCAATTATTTTACCTTGGTCATTATCACCAAAAGTAATAATACCTCCATCTTTTACATCCAAAGTGATGAATTATGATTCATTACCCATCATGTGTCTTGAGCACCCGCTATCCAAGTACCATTTTCTTTTAGTTGCTCGGGTGACACACCTGCATTCATAAATTTAAGTTTTATTTTTAATACCCAAGATTTTTTGGGTCCTTTGGAGTTAATCAAAATAGTTTCTTTTGGAACTCATATTTTTCTAACATTGTGTGTGTGACAAGTATAAGCTTTGTGTCTGAATTTACCACATTTGAAGCATGTAATTTTTGTAGAATCATCAGCATGCACATAAATATTTTTCAAAAACTTTTATCTTTCAAAGGGGTTATATCCAAGACCAGTTCTGTTATAAACATCTCATTGACTACTAAGTATCATTTCTAATTTTTATGAACTCAATGTAAATCTATCTACAATTGGCTTTAATCTATCTACTTTATTTTTCAAATCTTGATTTTTCTTTGGCAAAGATTCATTATCTTTTGAAATTCTTTCTTTCTCAAGACTTAGGTTTTTTATATCATTTTTCAATTCTTTATTTTTTGAACTTAAGTTTGCAAAATCATCAAGCAACTCATAGAATGCACCATGCAGTTCATCAAATGTAAAATCATCTAAGAAACTAGGACTTACCTCATTATCATTTGCCATGAAACAAACATTTGCAACTTCATTTTTATCTTCCTCTTCGGAGCTTGTAACATCATTGTCACTCCATGTAGCATCATGGCTTTCTTTTTCATTCTTTTGGATCCTTTCTTCAGTTGGGGACATTCTGGTCTAATATTCCTGGCTTTTTGCGCTCATAGCATATTGGAGGCTCAGCCTTCTCCTTTTCTTTACTATGTTCTCCTTTTGTGAATTATTTTCTTCTTCCTCTAAACTTCTTTCTTCTCATAAATTTCTTAAATTTTTTAAAGATAAGTGTCATTTCATCGTCCTTCTCACTGTCACTAATTATTTCCTCACTTTCATCATTTTGAGCGGCACTCTTCAAGGCCATTGTCTTTTTCCTTTTTGACTCATCTTCATCAATGTGTTGTCGCTACTGAAGCTCATGAGTCATCAATGATCTAATTAGCTCTTCAAGTAATAGTGAGTTGAGGTCCTTTGCTTCTTGAATTGCAGTGATCTTGGCCTCCCAAGACCTAGGCAAGGATCTCAAAATTTTTCTAACAAGATCACCATTAGTATATGATTTTTCTAGGCTTTTCAGCCCACTAATAATGTCGATAAATCTTGTAAACATGTCAGTGATATTCTCAGCAGAATCAATTTTGAATAATTTATATCTATGAACAAGCATGCTGATTTTGGATTCATTGACTTGATTTGTACCCTCATAGGTGACTTCAAGTCTATCCCAGATTTTAGCAGAATTGCAAGTGGAAATATGATTGAATTCATTTGCATCAAGTGAACAATAAAGCGCATTCATTGCTTTAGCATTCAGTTGAACAAACCTCTTATCTTGTTCATCCCATTCTGATTCTAGTTTTGGAATATCAAGACCATTAGTCTTGATGGTGCATGTGTGAGGGCCATTGATTAAGATTCTCCATAGATCATAATCTAGTGCTTGGATGAAGATTTTCATCATGCTTTCCAATAAGTGTAGTTTGTTCCATTGAACAAAGGTGGTCTATTAGTTGACTGTCCCTCAGTCAAAACATATTCCATTTGGATTGTTAATAATCTTTGGCTCTAAGCTTGTTAAAGCAAAAGAAATCAGGAGCACGCTGCTTCGATACCACTTGTTGCCCAGATGTAGCAACATAAGAGGAGGATGAATTGGGTATTTTAAAAATTAATTATGCAGATATGTGCCTATAGCAACTTAAAATCTAATCGGTAGTTGTGTAGTGATGTGAACACAAAGATATCACAAAGATTAAGCAAGCAATCACAAGCACAAAAATTTTTACAGTGGTTCGGCGCCAACCTAGCACCTACGTTCACTCCCCAAGAACCTCTTGGAAATTTCACTCAAATTATTTCACCAAAAGATTACAACTCCTAGCCTTCCCTGGCTAGTCCTCTTGTTACACGGCACAAGGGAGCCAAACCCCTAACCTTCCTTGGCTAGACCTCTTGTTTCTTGGCACAAGGAAGCTTTACAACAAGCTACCAAGGGTTAAACCCAACCCTTTACAAGATTCAAGATGAGTTCAAAAAATATTGAGAACAATACACTCCTAAAATAAGTAAATATTCAAAAATAAATGCATTACAATTTTGAAGACAACTTCTCGAATGGGCTTCTTCCTTTGAATGCACTTTAGCAATGAATGAGGTCTCCTTTAAAATAGCTTAAGACTTTGAATGCCTTCGAAGCTTTTATAATTCATAGATTTGCAATTAATGGTCTTTGAAAGCACTCACGTATTAGTAGAGCTTCCTTTCTTTATTGCAGAATAACCACGAATGTATGCAATAATGGCTTTTTACTGTTCACTATCTTCTTCTTCTACACAGCTATTTAAAGTGTTTGTTCTGCAAAACTATCCGTTAGACTAAAACAAAAATTAATGGAAAGAAAAATGGGAAGAGAAGATAATCGTTGAAGAGATTTTCTGAAGCATTGAATGCACTAACAGTCGTCGAAAATAGAGAGAGATATCTCCGACAACATTTCAATGAGGTAGACTCCAGCTGACTGGAAATAGAATTCAGTTAGAGAGGAGCACGCCTAGGTGAAGTAGAGTTAGCTCCCTAGTTGACTGGAGCTTAATTCCAGTTAACTGAATGAAGATGAAGTTTGGCCAGTAAGAGATGCAACTGGTTTAGTTAGCTGGATGTTACTCCAGTTAACTAAATCCAAGTGACGATCAGCCATGAGAAGATTTCAGCAAGTCTTAGTTAGCTGGACTAAAAGTCCAGTTAACTGTTTCCACAAAGCATTTGGCTGGACTGAATTTCACCATTCCCTTAGTTAGCTGGACTAAAAGTCCAGTTAACTATTTTCACAAAGAGCATGGCCAGGAGAAAAAGTTTCATGCAAAATAGTTAGCTGAAGATGAGCTCCAGTTAACTCTTTTCAAGAATCACTCGGCTAGAAGAAGTTTCATGCAAATTAGTTAGCTAGAGATGAGCTCCAGTTAACTCTTTTCAAGAATCACTCGGCCAGAAGAAGTTTCATGCAGGCCTTAGCTAACTGGCAGAATAGCCCAGCTAACTAAAATGAAGCATGGTTCGGCCAGGGCATTGTAGAGGCAGTTCCAAGACAACTTCAATTCGTCAGGGGACTTGAGGCAATTGTGGTGTCATTGTAATTCATCTGAAACATCTTCTTGACATGCTGTATTTGCCTGCGTTGATCTTTGTCTCTATAATAAACATATTAGTACCATACTTAATTATTTATAATCATCAAAATCAATATAGGGTCAACAATTGTTTATATAGCTTTTATGCTTATTATTATACCATAGACTTTTCATATATATATATATATATATATATATATATATATGTTTTGACCGTTTGATTTATTTTTAATGGATCAAATTTATAGTGGAATAAGTGAGGATGAGAGAAGATAGGAAAAGTTAAGAGCATAATTTAATATTATTTAATCCTAACAATTTTATACTTTCATCTTTTGTAATACTAAAAATTTTAAATTATTAAGAATCAAATAATGCTGCCCAGTTTACTATATCTAATTGTTAAATATGAAAATTTACATAATAATCATGTATTATCAAGATGAATTATATCAACCTAATACTCTTTAGATGTCACAAGATTCAATCCAACTAAAATCACTTGCATATATTTAGTCCAAGTCTAGGTTACCTAACACCTGAAACTATACCCAATTCAATTTTTCAAAACAACAAAAATACAATTTATTTAATCCTTTATAAAATTGGAACTAAACCAATCAAATAAGATTGGTTCAGTTTAGTTCTTAGGTCATATGCTCCCCTATTATTTATATGGCTACTACATTGACCCTTGAGCTTAAAGGGTTATATCACTTTAATCACTGAACTTCAAAAAGTTGCAAAAGTATTCTGAACTTTTCTTTTTATTTCATTTTGATCCTTACCGTTAAATAGAAAAGATGCCATATAATTTTGTTCTATATGGTAGCACATGTGGCATCCAGATGGCAGAATCAAATTTAAAACCCATAATTAATTCGTTAACCCAATATCTAATAATCTTTAAAAAAAACTCTTTCTCTCTCCCTTCATGCGGCTCCTCCTTGCCTTCTGTCGTGACCCCCTTCGTCCACCCCACCCTCCCCACCTCCGCCATAGCCCACCCTACTTCCATCGCAGCCTTCTCCCTCACCCACGGCTGCAGGGGGGTGAGGTTCAAAGGGGCAATGCTAAGGAGGCTTTTCGTCCCTCACTTCCATGAGGGAGGAGGTCGCGGGGGGAGGGTCAAAGACAGATCCTCCCTCCCCTCCGTCCCTCACGCAGGAAGGGGGGGCTGAGGGAGGGACCCCCCTTCGCCCATTGGTGGGGGGTTTAAGGACCCTCCTCCCCTTCGTCTCTCATACCCATTAGGGAGGAGGCTGAGGGGGAAGGGACGAAAGAAAAACGCCGCTGGAGAGGAGGAACGGGACAGGGGCGGTAGAGAAAGGTGGGAGGGGCTGCGGGGAAGAGAAAAAGAATTTTAAAAAAAAAAGATTATTGGATAAGGTTAACAGGTTGATTATGGGTTTTAAATTCGATTATGCTATCTAAATGTCATGTGTGATGCCATGTGAGATAAAATTAAATGATGTTTCTCCTGTTTAATAGTAAGGATCAAAGTGAAACAAAAAGGAAAGTTTAGGATTATTTTTATAATTTTTTAAAGTTCAGGGACCAAAGTGACATAATCTCATAAGTTCGAGGTCAATAATATAGTTTAGCTTATTTATATTATCATTTGGTTAAAGTTTTTTTTTTTTTGGGTAAAGACCCATTTAGAACTAATAGCTTTAGTAATAGGAGAATAAGATCCATGATAAAGCATATAAAGTAACCTTTTCTTTAAGGCAAACTAGATCCATGATAAATTATACCAAAAATTCATATTAGATATTGCTTACCTAAAATTAGAAAAAATCAAGGTATAAGAAAACAAATACAATTTGTCAAGTGCTAAAGCCATCAGTATTCACAAACAAATATATCTATCTGCCTGCAAGTATTGCAATCAATGTAGTAAGCAAAACTAATATAATCTATGATTGCAAACCAACTCATCAAATTCAAAAAAAACAAATAGATTTTAGTTGAAAATATAATATTATCCAAGGGTGATGGTGCTAGAGAATCTGAAGTAGATGGAGGAAGTTGAAGTTAGGTTTGTTGGCAATGAGTGGTAGAGCAAGTTCAAGTGGGGAAGTTTTTTTTTTTTTTCTTCGTTCCCTCTTTGTTTACTATTAGCATTTCCTTTTTTGTGGCCCACATAGATATATGATTGATTTATCATTTATTTACTTTAAATGATAATTATGATATATGATTTTATTAGATATTTAAATTTAAATAATAATGATGGTTTAATAAAAGCTAATTTTTTATTGGTTCATTTTTTGGAAGTTGTTATCCGATAACCTCTTTATATAGTCTGTTTTGCCATCAAAACAAACTCAATCTCTCGATAACCCAGTCTCTCGTCAAGAAACATCAATGGATCAAGTTATGCTTTCTTGATTTAAGTTTATATGTAAAAATCATTTATTCTAAGATCTTGGTCATTATGTTATTTAAAAAAATCCTTTAATAAATTTTACATGTGGTATCTGAGCCTTGATTAAAGAATTTATAATTTTTTATTATGAATCTATCTATGATTTTATATATATATATATATATATATATATATATATATATATATATATATATATATATCTTATTATGAATAAAATGATTTTTTTTTTTTTTTTCTGTTGGAACGTCTCCTTTCCGGACCTTTCTCTTGGCTAGAATTTCAACGCAGGAAGGTCCGTGCGTTCTTCCTGAAAGGCCTGGAACCGATTTTTTTTTTTTTCTTTTTAGATTTGTTTAATCCTTTTTCCTTTGGGAATTCCTCCCATACGTGAGTCTTCACAAGACGGAAGCCTGTGCGAGGCTTCATTCCACGATATTCCAGCAGAAGGAGATGGAAGCCTGTGAGGCTTCTTTCCACGAATTCCAGCGATATTTAAAAAAATAAAAAAAAATGAAAGAACGGAAATGGTGGAGGGGCCACCCGTCTCTCTTCACATACGGATGAAGAGATCCGTCTCTCTTCACCAAGGAAAAATAAAATAAAATAGAGGACCAAGAGGTTTGAGAGCAAGCACATTATCACTCCACCAATCTAATAGTTAACAACAAAGGATGAAAACCCAGGATATTTCTATAGCGGAAGATTCCTTTAAAATTTATGTTTTACCTTCTAATATTTATGAAATCAAATTTTTATGAGTATGTTATAACACCTTAAGTTTTTTATATTCACAACGCATGATATTATCATTGATCAAATTTGATGTTTATATTATGTATAATTTATTAGCCACCAAAGTGGCCAAATTCGAAAGTTTATAGATATAAAATTAAATAAATTTAATTAATCATAATTATGTGATGCTTATAAATGAATGACATAATTGTTTAATTATTATGAGTATATTAAAGTTCATTGATTATAAATATTTAAGGGTCACCCAAAGGTTGACTAATCATTTTTATAATCTATGGACATGATGTTGTCAGTTAATATGCTTGGTTAGGTATATTTAGCATATCCAAGGATAGCAAACATATCTAATTTGAGTATATATAATTGTCAAGTATGTAAAATTAAAATTAAGCATCAATTATGTTTATTATTGTATATTGTTGTATCACCCAAAAGAGAACTTCAATATGCACTTATTATTTACTTGATGGAATCTGAATATTTATTTAAGTATATTACTCAAAGCATTAATGTGTGAGCATATTCTCTATATTTGCATTATTTGTTCATGTTTCTCTTCATTCGTAAGCTATGTCTGTTCAAATTTTCAATGACTTAATTTTTATGAATGGCGCGAACAAGTTCAGTTTCACCTTAGTGTTCGGGATCTTAATTTGGCACTTATAATAAGAAATCCACTGCTCTTACTGGCCCACTGCTCTTACTGACTCTAGCAGTGCTGTGATGAACAGAGTCTTTCCATAAGACTTGGGAAAGATCAAACAGACTTAGCCTGATGTTCATGCGAATGACTGTAGCAAACAATATCAAGTCCACAATTCCTACTACTGAAAGTGCTAAGGAATTTATGCAGTTTATGGAAGCATGTTCCCAATCTGATTCTGGAGATAAGTCACTTGCTTAGACATTGATGAGTACTTTAACCAACATTAAGTTTGATGGTTCTCATACTATGTATGAGCATGTTGTTAAAATGATAAACATAGCAGCAAGGCTGAAAACTATGGGATTGAAAGTGAATGAGAATTTCCTGGTGTGATTCATTATCAATTCCTTGCCTTCTGAGTATGGTCCATTTCACATGAGTTATAACACTATGAAGGATAAGTGGAATGTGAATGAACTGCAAAGTATACTCATTCAAGAGGAAGCAAGACTTAAGAAACCAAAAAATCATTCTATCAATCTCATGGGTCAGCAAGGAGCTAAAAAGAAATCAAAGAAAGATAAGAAAGGAAGAAGCAAGCAACGATCACTAAATATAAATGAGTCATCTGCTCAAATCCATAAGAAGGAATAAAAGGATGATAAGTGTCACTTCTGCAAAAAGCATGGACACTATCAGAAAGATTACCTGAAATGTAAGGCATGGTTCGAAAAGAAAGGTAAGCCTGGGGCTTTTGTATGTTTCGAATCAAACCTAAAAGAAGTTCCTTATAATACTTGGTGGATTGATACTGGTTATACCGCTTATGTTTCTAATATGATGTAGGGATTCCTTACGATCCAAACTATAAATCCAAATGAAAACTTCGTCTTAATGGAAAATAGACTTAAAGCTCCAGTTGAAGCCGTTGGAACTTATCATTTGATTTTAGACACTAGACATCATTTAGACCTTTGTCAAACACTCTATGTCTCTTCTATTTCTTGTAATTTAGTTTCTTTATCCAAACTTGACTCGGTTGGATATTGTTTTAAATTTAGAAATAGATGTTTTAGTTTGTTTAAACACAATCATCTCATTGGTTCTAGTATTCTTTCTGATGGTTTGTACAAATTTAAGCTTGATAGTCTTTTTGCTAAGACATTGTTGACCTTGCATCATAATGTTGGTTACTAAACGTAGATTAGTGAATGAACAATCAACTCACTTGTGGCATAAACATTTGGATCATATATCTAAAGAAAGAATTGAAAGATTAGTAAAGAATAAAATCCTTTCTGATTTGGATTTTACTGATCTTAGAATTTGTGTGGATTGTATTAAAGGAAAACATGCAAAATACACAATCAATAAAAGTGCCACAAGAAGTACACAGCTCCTTGAAATCATACACATCGATATATGTGGGCCTTTTGATGTTCCATCTTTTGGTTGAAAAAAGTATTTTATCACCTTTATTAATCTTTTTTTATGTTATGGCAATGTCTATTTATTGCATAAAAAATCTCAATCGTTAAATGTTCTAGAAGTGTTTATCAATGAGGTTGAAAGACAACTAGACAGAAAAGTAAAAATTATCATGTCTGACAGAAATGGTAAATATTATGGAAAATATGATGAATCTAGACAATGTCCTGGTCCATTTGCCATTTTTTTGAAAATCATGGCATATGTGCTTAATACACAATGCCTAGAACACCAGAAAAAAATAGTATTGCAGAAAGGCATAATCGAACTCTAATGGACATGGTTAGAAGTATGTTAAGTAATTCATCATTACCCTTATTATTGTGGATATATGCTTTAAAGACCGCCATGTATTTTTTAAATAGAGTTCCTAGTAAGGTAGTTCCAAAGACTCCTTTTGAACTGTGAACAGGAAAGAAACCCAGTTTGAGGCATTTATATGTTTGGGGTTGCCCAGCAGAAGTAAAGATTTATAATCCATATGAAAAGAAGTTAGACTCAAGAACAACCAATGGTTTTTTTATTGGTTATCCAAAAAGATCAAAAGGGTATAAATTTTATTGTCCTAACCATAATACAAGAATTGTTGAATCTAAAATGCAAGGTTCATTGAGAATAGTGAAGTTAGTGGGAGTTTGGAACCACTTAAAGTGAAAATCCAAGAGTTAAGGTATAAGTTTTTTTACCTTCTCAAGTTGTTGTTTCTAGAGTTATTGAACCTTTTAATAACTCTCAAGAACAACAAATCAATAATCAAATACCACAGAATGATGATATTACTAATGAACCTACAATAAATGAACCCATGAAGTAACATTAAGAAGGTCTCAACAACAAAGAAGAATTGCTATTTCTAATGATTATGTAGTTTACATATAAGAATCAGATTTTGATTTAGGTATTAATAATGATCCAGTTTTTTTTTTACAAGCCATAAAAAGTGCTAATTCATCCAAATGGTTAGATACCATGAAAGATGAGTTAAAATCAATGAATTACAATGAAGTCTGGGATCTTGTTGAATTGCCTGAAGGTTATAAAAGAGTTGAATGTAAATGGGTCTTTAAGACCAAATGCGACTCAAATGGCAATATTGAACATTGTAAAGCTAGACTTGTTGCCAAAGGTTTTACTCAAAAATGTGGCATTGACTATAAAGAGTCCTTTTCTTCAGTCTCTAAGAAGGACTCATTTAGAATTATTATGACACTGATAGCTGATTATGATTTAGAGTTGCATCAAATGGATGTGAAAACTGCCTTTCTAAATGAGAGTTTAAATGAAGAGGTTTATATGGACCAACTTGAGGGCTTTTCATTTGAAGGAAAGGAACACATGGTATGTAAACTAAAGAAGTCAATATACAGACTTAAGCAAGCTTTTCGACAATGGTATCTTAAGTTCAATGATATCATTACATCCTTTGGATTTAAAGAAAACACCATTGATCGGTATATATATCTGAAGGTCAGTGGGAGCAAAATTATATTCTTGATTTTGTATATTAATGACATCTTGCTAGCTACTAATGACCTTAGCCTGTTGTATGAGATCAAGAATTTTCTCTCTAAGAACTTTAAAATGAAAGATATGGATGAGGCATTCTATGTGATTGGAATCAAAATATTTGTGATAGATCACAAGAATTGTTAGGATTGTCTCAAAGAATGAATTGGAATGCAAACAAATGGAACAAATTCCTTATGCATCAATTGTTGGAAGCTTGATGTATGCTCTAACATGTACTAGGTCAGACATCAGTTTTACTATCGGGATGCTGGACAGATATCAAAGTAATCTAGGAATAGATCATTGGACAGTTGCAAAGAAGGTGTTAAGGTACTTGTAGGAAACAAAGGATTACATGCTCACCTACAGAAGATCTAATAATCTTGAGATCAAGGGATATTCATATTCAGATTTTGCTGGATGTGTTGATACTAGAAAGTCCATATTTGGCTATTTGTTCCTTTAGTTAGAGGAGCGATCTCATAAAAAAGTGCAAAGCAGTCTATTATTGCTGCATCTACTATGGAAGCTGAGTTTGTGGCATGCTTTGAGGCCACAATTCATGGTTTATAGCTGCAGAACTTTATTTTAGGACTTGGGATTGTCGATAGCATTGCCAAGCCGTTAAAAATTTATTGTGATAACTCTGCAACAGTCTTCTTTTCTAAAAACGATAAGTATTAAAAGGGTGCTAAGCATATTGAATTGAAATACTTTATCGTTAAAGAAGAAGTTTAGAAACAAAGAGTATTAATTGAACATATTAGCACTAGTCTCATGATTGCAGATCTGCTGACTAAAGGGTTGTCACCAAAGACATTTCATAAACATATCGAAAGATAGTCATTATTGAAAACCATTAGTGATGTTCTGTCTAAAGCTTTAAGTTTCTTATGTATTTGACACTCTGAGCTCAATTAATTATTGTTTCTGATTTACTTATGCATCTTGTTTGATTATGCTGGTATATATACATAAATAAATTATATGAATGTCAACATGATTTGTCTTTGATAAAGACATTATCGTTAGACCTTACTGCAATTCTCATTACAGGTCATGTTAAGTATAAAATTAGTAATATGATACATGGAAGGAAGTATATCAAAATAATAGCATACAACAGCCATGATCTTATTAATTTTTGCTTAATGATGATTTCATATTTGACCAATATTATGAGGGATTTTAGCTTTTACTATGCGCATTATGATTGTTTATTAAACCAGTATGTTTAATATGTCATATGGGCTAAGTGAAAGAATGTTAGCATTTCTTTTTTTTTTTGCCTATATGGATATATGATTGATTTATTATTTATTTATTCTAAATGATAATTATAATATGATTTTATTAGTATTTAAATTTAAATGATAATGATGGTTTAATAAAAGCTAATTTCTTGTTGGTTCATTTTTGGGAAGTTGTTATATGATAACCTCTCTTTGTGGAAAGAGAAATTTAAAGCATTATCAGATTGGTCCTCTCTCTCCTATATATAGTTGTTTTACTATCAAAATGGATGAGGAAGAAAATAGGAAAAGGAAAAGAAACTCAATCTCTCGATAACCCGTACGCAGTCTCTCGTTAAGAAATATCAATGAATAAAGGTACGCTTTCTTCATTTAAGTTTTCTTGTGAAAATCATTTACTACATTATATGTTCTGCCAAGTTTGAGGGAAGATCGAGTTAAGCCGGTTGCTTGAGGGTTCCATTATGTTGGAGAAATTATTAAGAAATTATTTATCCAATTAATTGATTTTAATGATTAACAAAAGCCATGAGTATATTCCTTGTGTTTCTGATAGATTTGATAAGTGTTTCAGGAATTAAGATCGGTTACTTATCCAAATGATACTTAGAAATCAGTTTTGAATTGAATTTCAATGGAATTATCTAAGTTCAGAACTTGGAGCTGACACCTAACAGTCTCGAGCCGACTCCAGAGCATATCAGAACAGTTCTAAATTTTTGGTACGGTTCGAAGTCGACACCTAGAGTTTCGGAGCCAACACCTGAAGTTTCGGAGCCGACACCCAACCTGGCGGAGCTGACTCTAACATGAGTTACAGAGACTATGTTTTTCGGAGCAATTTCTGGAGCCGACACATCAGAAATCGGGAGCCGACTCCAATCAGGGGGGAGTCGACACTTTGCAAAGTCGGAGCCGACTCCATGTCGAATTAATTTTTGCTATTTATGGAAACACGATCTGGAGCCGACACATGAAAAGTTGGAACCGACTCTAACCTGTCAAGGATGATTTCAAAAGTGCCAGATCAGCTCTAACGGATATATTTTTTCACCTAACTCTCAACGGATCTATTTTCTTGCATGGAGAATCATCCAAGGTACTTTGTAATGGCTAGTTTCTCACCTAATCTCAGATTAAGACTCTATAAAAAGAGGGATTCGTCTGTTTGAAAAGAAGAACAAAAATAGAGAGAAAATACTAGAAAAATCGAGAGATATTCAAAAGAGAAATCTCTGAATCAAAGCCTATCAATCCAAGAGAGATTCAAGAGAAATCCTAAGCCCTAAAGTTCAAATTTGGAGGATTCTCAAAGGAGAAGAGAAGAAGAGCAAAAGCCCTATTTCCTCAAAGTTCTCTCCAATAGATTTTGGTCAAGAATCAGAGCTGGAGCTTGATTCAACCATTCAAAAGAGAGGATGAAAAGAAGAAAAGCTCAAATCTACTTGGCTTCAATCAAGCTTTTCTTACCCTTATTTATTTACATTGCTTATTTGCTCATTTAAGGAGCTTTACTTTATTGTAAACATTATCTTGATTTGTTGTTTACTAATTCAATCAGGAGGATTGAATTGGTTGAGGTAGTTTACCTCGGGGACAAGCTAATTTCGCTTGGGGTTGGGTTTTATGCTGGTGAACCCATGAAAACTGGCTGAGTTCGTTGTGATCCTATGTAAAACAACAAGTTAGAGTTGTGAGCTTGTAAAACAACTCAACTGTAATAAGTGGATTATAGTATGGACCCAAGAGTTGCTTAGAAGTGGATGTAGGTGTGGGATACACCGAACCACTATAAATATCTTGTGTTTGTAGTGATTGTCTCTATCTCTCTCTCTCTTATTGTGTTTTACATTATTGCTTCACTTCACAAGTTCACTTAATCCTTGTAAGATAGGTTTTAAGTTTTAAGTGTTAAATTTTTTAAAGAACCCAATTCATCCCCCCCTCTTGGGTTGTCATCTGGGCCAACAATTGGTATCAGAGCTTGTGCTCATTTCTAATTGATCTAACGATCAAGAGTTAAAGATCCAAATGGTAATACAAGCTGGATCATCTTTTGCTGAAGGTCAATCCACCAATAGGCCACCTTTGTTCAATGGCTCTAATTATTCATATTGGAAAGCAAGAATGAGGATTTTCATTCAAGCTTTAAATTATGAATTATGGAGTGTCATTACAAATAGACCTAGTACACCCACACACATTATAGATGGTTCAATAGTTCCTAAGCCCGAAAGGGATTGGAATGAGAACGATAGAAAAATGGCTCAGCTCAATGCAAAAGCCATGAATGTTTTATATTGTTCTTTGGATGCAAATGAATTCAATAGAATATCTACTTGCATTCAGCCAAAGAAATTTTGGATAGACTAGAAGTTACACATGAGGGTACTAACCAAGTAAAAGAATCCAAAATTAACATTCTAGTGCACAAATATGAATTGTTTAGCATGGAATAAACTGAATCAATCACATGCATGTACACTAGATTCACTGATATTGTTAATGGTTTGAAAAGTCTTGGTAAGACTTATACTAATTTTGAATTGGTGCATAAAATTCTTAGATCTCTTCCAAAACATGGGAAGCAAAAGTAACTGCAATCCAAGAAGCCAAAGACTTTGAATGTTCTACCTTTGGAGGAGCTACTTGGATCCTTGATGACCCATGAGCTAACAATGAAGCAGCATCAAGAGGAAGAAGTCAAGAAGAAAAGAACCATAGCACTTAAGGCTGCAGAAAAGGAAATAAGCAGCAGTGAGGAAAAGAAGAAGATGATGAAATAGCTCTCCTTATAAAGAAGTTTGGAAAGTTTATGTAAAGAAGGAGACCCTTCCATAAAAGGAAATCAGGAATCAAAATGGAAAGAGAAAGAGAGAAAGAAAGGGATAAAGATAAAGAAAAAGAACCCTTGATATGTTATGAATGCAAAAAGCCGAAGCATTTTTGATCTGAATGTCCTCAACTAAAGAAGGGTTACAAGAAGAAGAAGAAAGCCTATGTTGCAACTTGGAGTTATAGTAAAGAGTCTTCATCTGAAGAAGAACAAAAAGAGGTTACAAACATATGCTTCATGGCAAACGACGAAAATGAGGTAAATTCCGAAGCTCATGATGACTTTACATTTGATGAATTGTATGATGCTTTCAATGAGTTAGTTAGTGATTTTAAGGTTTTGAGAATAAAAAATAAATCTTTGAAAACTAAAAACCTAAATCTTCTTAAAGAGAAAAATGAACTAATTCTTGAGGTTAAAAATCTAAAATCTAAAAATGAGAATGTTTTAAAAGAAAAGGAATCAATTTCAAACGAAAATATTAATTTGAAGAAAGAAATTGATAAATATAAGAATATTGTTAATAAATTCATATATAGCTCAAAAAAATTAAATTTACTTTTAAGTAATCAAAGAGCTGTATTTGATAAAGCTGGTTTAGGATATAAACCACACATGAAAAAAAATATGTCAATAATTTCTTTGTAAAGAAAAATGAGATTTCATATTATCATTGCAACAAAAAAGGGCATAAATCTTATGAATGCAATTTTAGAAAAACTAATAAGAATCTAAATATCAAAGGCAAGAAAATATGGGTTCCAAAAAGAATAATCTTTATTGCTACTAACCATGAAGGATCCAAGAAAGCTTGAGTACCTACACTACAAGAAAAATTAATTTTAGCGATGCCAAAATACGTCACTAATGCATCGCTAAAGCCATTTAGCAACGCATTTCGATCATCGCTGTAAATTCCGTCGCAAACTGCTATCTATCGCTAATTAGCGATGCCTAGTGATGCAAAGGAATGCATCACTATTTTGCGACCATAATTTCGTCGTCGCAATTTAGCGACGTATTAGCGACTCGAAATTGCGTCACCAAATTGCGACGCATTATGCGTTGCAAATGAGACGCAAATTTCTGAATTCATTTTTAAAAAAAAAATTGCAACGATATATTTTTTAAAAAAAATTATTTAAAACTCTTAATACCATTTCGTTGCATTCAATCCAAATATTATCGCTAAATATCCAAAAATATTGATCAAAACATTCATCACAAAATTTTCGATCATGTATAAAATTTTATTTTATTAATAATGAAAAATTTGGATACACAAAACAGAAAAAAATATCATAAATCCCCACTATCACGATCACGAGAAGGCTGCGGAGCTAGAATGAACCCTGCGACATTTGGCGAACCAACTTGCATTTGACGCATCTGCTCTCTCATGTCTGCAAGCTCCTGCCGAACCTCCTCCGTAATAGTTCTTCGAATATTGTCTAAACGATCAGGAGGAATATCGCCAGAGTAGTGCGAAGTGGAGCCAAAAAAATATCTAGAAGCTTTAGCGCCCAGACTGTAGACCCTATGGTCTCGCGGCTGGGCACCAACAGCTTCCAAAAACATACGTCGACTCTCCTCTGGTAAGAGTTCGACGTGTGGCCCCCCATTAGTGGAGTCGACCTGCGATGCCTGGGACTGAAGCTCCTCGACTCGTGCCTTTGAATTATAGAATCAACGATAAATGAATCATTATACGAACCTGAATAAAGGTTTAGAAATTAAGCTGTTACAACATAAGTCAAATTTCTTACCGCAACCTCCTATGATCGTGCATCGATCCAGGTACCATCCTTCCTAGTGTGTGTTGCCCTGAATAGGTTGAACTCACCAGGATCTCTATCCTCCCGCTCAGACTACAAAAGTAGAAGAAATGATATAAATGTAAGTATTTGCAAATGACTAAATTAGTAATTAAATTATTTATCTTTTCTTACCATACGGCGTCTATGCTCTTAAATGGAAATGAACCCCGCAGTGTGGCAGGAGAGACCCGTGCCACGACCGGCCTTCTCGGGCGGTTCGTGGTGGCTAATGCAGACCTTCTTTGCCAGGCCTCAGACTGCCACACCTGCTGCCAGTCGTGCCAAATACCCTTCGGTACATGCACAGGGCGATCATCCGATCTCCTCCAACGATGAAGCTGTCAGAGTATCGGCGTACCGCAAGAGCATTCCATGCTGCCCTAAAGGCAACATGGATGGTTGGGTCCCACGTATATTTTTTCTGCATTTAAATAAACAGTTAGTTTAAGAATATATCAAGATTAAGTTATTTTAAATCTGTAATAAATTGTATTTAATAAATTTACCTAAAACTATGAAAAATAGAACTCCCTCGCGGCTGCAGATACATGATGCCAATCGTAGCTAGTGGGATCAGCACGGATCTGGAATATGGAGTTGATCCGGCTCGATGCAGAATGCTGCTCAATAAAGCTGCAAAAAAATTCATATTTATAAGTAAATGCCCGGTAACACATAAACATATATTTATAATTATTATATACTTACTGCCATCAACATCCAGTCGAAGTACGGTTTGGCCGATGTGGATGAACTCTCAGATGTCTGTGCCGATCGACTATGAGACTCGAAGGCTGTAGATCTAAACTCTCCGTCTCCAATGCTCATGAAGTGATCTGATGCGGTAGAGCCACGTCCCTACTCGCTCTGTCTATCGGCGGAAGATCTATCTCGGCCCGACATACTGAAAATACTAAAGAACGATGCAATATAATTATGAATGATGATTGAATATGTAAAAATTTAGCACTTATAAAAATAAATTGAAATTGAATAAACCTCTATGCTTAATCAGTGTCATTTGTTTCATCAAATGTTGGTTCAACATCAGATGTCGTATCAGATTGTAATTCTATGTCATTATCATTGGAAGGAAATCAAACATTTGCATCTTCAATTTCTTGGACATCATCATTTGGATCTCTAACTGATGTTTCGGAGCCCTTGTATCGTCCGCAATTGCATGCATTTCATCTTATCCTCTTAAAATGCAGGGCACTCTGGTGATTGACTTGATGAACTCTTGTCTAATATGAATGCTGAACGTGGAAGGATTTTAGAAACAGCCCACCAATCTCGCTTGTCATTGTGCAAACTTGGATATCCGTAGTAAAACACTTGCTGAGCTTGGGATGCAAGGATGAATGGTTCATATTTCTGCAATCTTCGGCGATGGTTGACTTCAACTAGATTGTAGTCGTTATGAACCCTTTTACCCACAGGAACTGTCGGATCAAACCAATCGCAATGAAATAATATGGTTCATTTTATAGGCCAACCGGGATATTCAACTTCAACACCTCTACTAACTTTCCATAATAATCCATCATTTGCTCCACCACTTTCTCCTTTGACACACACCCCAGTTCTGCGCCTCTTGAAGATGCTAATCGTCCAATTTGAAATTTATACCCATTAATAAAGTAGCCAGTAGAGTTGTTATTGTCTTCAATGGCCATTGCGCTAGATATTTAATGAAAATATTGTCGATTGTGAACCATGGACCGTTTACCTACAAATTAATAAGCTATTCACAACCAATTCAAAAAATAAAAGCCATTATTGCAATTGATTGAGTGATACTACTCGCATATTCATAAAACCAGTAAGCGAACTCTGTTTCTAACTTTTGCCCAATGGTAATTTGACTGATGTTGAGAGTTATTTGTCGTTGTATATCACAAAACATCCTACAGGGATGATAACAATTAAAACTTATGTTAGCAATTAAATAGTGAGGTATATTATAATTTAAAGTAGTGAAGTGTATACTTACTCAATGTACGGATCGACTTCTCTACAGTTCATTAGGATGTAATAATGTGCTGCATTATACTCCGCATCGCTCAAATCTCTTGACTTCTGCCTCACAAATGAACGACCAATACCTTTAAAAATTAATATTATGTCATCATTAGGTTGTCCTTCATCTACACATATGTCGTCGTTACGACCAAGATTTTAGCTCCTCATGTGGACGTGACTCTCAAAGTAATAAGAGGCAAAAGCTGAAACTTCTTCAACCATGTGTGCAATGCATATAGAACCTTCAACCCTTGCCTTATTAGGCACATTATTTTTTAACTTCTTAAGGTACCTACACGTAAAGGTAATAAATAGAAATAAACCAACTTTCTCGCAATGAAATAAAATTTTAAATGTGAATATGTACAATCGATTATTAAGATATTAACCTCTCAAAAGGATACATCCAATGATACTGCACGGGACCAGCTATATGGCAAGTGAACCGGTAAATGCTCCATTGAGTCAAAAAAACTTTAAGGAAATATTCGCTCTAGCTTGCATGAAATAATTAAAATTCATCCTCAAGCCTTACCATAGATGCAGAAGTAATGACTGCGGCAGATAAATCCTTGAAGAACAAGCTGAGCTCCGTCAATGCCTTCCACACATGGTGCGGAAGCAACTCACAAAAAGCTATAGGCAATAACCGCTGCATGAAAATATAGCAGTCATGACTCTTCATGCCAAACCAATTGAGCTTATGCATGTCCACACACCTACTGATATTTGAAGCATAACCGTTTGGAAATTTTAACCCTCTAACCCAGTTACATAAAACTTCTCGTGAATTTCTGTCAAGAGTGTAACATGCTTTAGGATAGGTCCCGTCAGCATTCCGCCTCAAATCAGCTCTTCTGCAGTACTGATTAAGTTCTTCTCTCGACTTTGCAGTGTCTTTGGATTTTCCCGGGATGTTTAGCACCGTATTAAATATGTTATCGAAGAAATTTTTCTCAATATGCATAACATCCTAGTTGTGCCGGATGAGATTTGTGCTCCAATACGGCAGATCCCAAAAAATACTCTGTTTCTTCCAGTTCTATTCTTTACATATACGGCCATTGACTCTATCTACATCGGCTTCTCAAGCATACCTCAACTCCAAATGCTCTATAGTATCAAATATATCTGTGCCAGACCTAACCGGTTCGGCAAATTTTGTGACTGCTTTGTTCTTCCGGAAGGCGATTAAGTTCTGCCTATAAGGATGATTTGAAGACAAGAACTTTCTATGATTATCAAATCATGACTACTTACCACTCTTCTGCAATGTGACTGCATCAGAATCATTCATGCAGTAAGGGCATGCCATACGCCCAGCAGTGCTCCAACCAGACAACATTGCATATACAGGAAAGTCACTGATCGTCCACATCAAAGTAGCTCTCATGATAAAATTTTGTTTCATTGAAATGTCGTAGGCCATGACTCCAGTTTTTCACAACATTTTAATTCGGCCACCAACGGTTGCAGGAACACATCAATCTTTTCCTTTGGATTTGATGGTCCTGGAACCAAAACTGTCAAAAACATTGCAGTATCTTTTATGCACTTCCATGGAGGAAGGTTATATACAGTCAGTATCACGGGCTAACAAGAATACTGTTGGCCCGCTTGACCAAATGGTTGGAAGCCATCGTACAAAGACCTAATCTCACATTCCTTATATTGTCGGCTAAATCAGGATGAATGTCATTGAAATGCTTCCAAGATTTTGAATCAGATGGATGCCGCATTTCATCTTCCTTAGATTCATGTTCGGCATGCCATCTCATATCAGCAGCTATAACCTCATATCTGTATAATCTTTGCAGGCGTGGAGTAAGAGGAAAGTAATGTATCCTCTTGTAAGGCACACTCTTCCTCCTACTTGTACTAGCTCCCCCTTCATCGTTGGTGTACCTCGATTGCCCACAAATCTTACAACATCTCAGGTCTGAGTCTTCAGCCCAATATAACATACAATTGTTCAAACAACAATCATCTTATTAACTGGGAGCCCAAGGCCACGCAACAACTTCTTCGTTGAGTAAAAACTATCTGCTAAAACGTTATCATTTGGCAAAACTTCCTTCATTAATCCAGCTACAGCATTGAACGCATTTTTCGATAATCTATGTTCTGCCTTAATATTCAACAACCGAGCAGCCATAGACAATTGGGAATGACTCTCACAACCAGGATACAATTATTGATTTGCATCACGAAGCATATCATAAAATTGCTGTGCATCTAGATTTGGTTCTTCCATAAATGTATTCTAATTGAATTCATTACCCGATGCATTCATCACCATTTCTTCATATCTGTTTAAATTCGTACATGGTTCATCAATGGCAGCTGAAACTTGTTGGCTTGTAGCAGCTGCAGCCATTTCCTCTGTTTCACCATGACAGTACCAAATATCATACCCAGGAACAAACTCCTTTTACACAAATGCACCTTCACAGTTTCAACATTCATGTACGCTTTATTCTGACACCTGTATAAGTTGCAGGGGCACCTAATCCTAGACCTATCCATCCATTCGGGTTGGCTACATGCAAATCCAATAAATTCTTCCAATCCATTCAAAAATCAGGATTAAGCAAGCCATCTTTTAATCTTGCAAACATTCACGAGCAAGGTTTTCATTTTTGAACAACTTATACAATTTCCTGGTAGACCAATAAAGAAAACCATTATATAAAATAAAATTAGTATTAATAATTTTATAACTAAATTAGTTATGTTACACATCCAAGGTAAATAATAACCATTTAAAAAATTTATAACAATAGATCAATTTTGTTTTTAATGATTGCAACCAATTGATTAGGTCAGGCCCAAGTAAAGTCCCTGCTTTGCACGGCCACACCACGTGAAGTTCATGAGACTTTACGAATATGCAAGTGTCCTAAATTAATTCCACCTTCACTTCATATCTAAAAGTTAAGGCCCTATCCCATTCAAGATTATATTCTATGATATGGTATTCTGCTATTCATTATCATCATTTACGTTGAAATTTCAGCAGCATTTCCTCATATGTTCTCCTAAATGTGTGGCATATATGCCACACTAGGAGAACGTATGAGGAAATACAAACCACAATATCAACAGATGATAATTAAAAGCAGAGTAACATATCGCAAAAAATAATCTCAAACTGTCCACTAGGATAATTTGAGAATTTGTAAGACTACGTCTTGCAAATTCTCAAACGGGTCTAAAGGTTTCAGTGCTGCGAGATATAATATTCTTAAGAAAAATAATCGAACTTATGCTTGTGAAAAAGTTCTCTTGACAATTATACAAATTTTGATTGTGGTCTATAGTCACTAACTTATAAAACTAATATTATGTCAAAGATAAAAACCTTAATCCAATAGTTATGCATAGTAATATCTAATAATACTATGGTTTCAAAATTGGATAGGCTGAACCGAAATTTTTCATAATATATCAACTGTGGCACATCTATTAAAGCCATATATAATCTAATTCCCAACACAACATATCCCAATAAGAAGGAATTGTAACTTAAATCAAAGCCTAATTCACAACAGTTTCATAATGACAATAAGATGGAATAACATATGTCAGATGTTCACTAGTAAACTATCATGCATAGTTTAATAGACTGAGAAATTGAACCATGACTATATAAAAATCACTAATCAATCATGACTGAATTAATTTAAAACATAAGCACTAATTAATCGTAAAGCAATTCCTTTAATTAATTTACTATCGATCAGAATCACTAATTACCAAATACTACATATGGCAATCATTATTTATTAAAATAACATAATTTATTATTCTTATATTAAATTATAATATTATGAACTAATAAGTTAATATATATAATATAATATTATTAATATTATGACATCATATAATTATCATAAACATAATTTTTTTTATCACAGTAAATATTAAAAATTAAAGGGATAATAAATTTTATTTTCATATTTTATAACAAAAAATCCTAATATTGAATTATATCATAATTTCATGTTAATTTATAATGAGATTATAATTATTTTTTATGCGTGACGATGGATATAATATTAAATTTAGTATTGTAACATTAACTTATAACAACATTCTTATAATAAGACATACATGAAGAAAACTAT
Source organism: Calamus simplicifolius (assembly GCA_900491605.1). Lineage (NCBI taxonomy): Eukaryota > Viridiplantae > Streptophyta > Magnoliopsida > Arecales > Arecaceae > Calamus > Calamus simplicifolius. Next base: position 342,060 of record UESW01004049.1, read on the forward strand.
TTCGATTTTATTTTAAAATTTCATCAAATACAAAATAGTTCAATATAATGATATTATAAAATCATTATAATCTAATATTATAATATCACATAATATAAATTTTTATAAATATTAATATAATACTATAATGTATTCTAATTTTATTGTAATATATTATTATTATATATAATGATATTACTATAGAGGTTCTCTAAATTTAAGTGATAATAATATGATCAAATAAATTATTAAGATTATAATATCAAAACAACTTACTAATAATATTTTTATAATATTAATTAATTAATCTAATCAGTAAAATTAGTTATGCAATATTTTTAATATTATAAAATATTATTTTATAATAAATTTTTTGTATTAATTAAAAATAGCCGAATGGGACTTCTATGAGGGTTTGAAATTGTTTTTTTTTTATCCTGCCCGTGGATCAACCACCGTGGCCAAGCCGCGGATGGCAGCCACCCAGCCAAGGCCGTGCGCGGCAATGACGGACACTGCCGTGGCCGGCAAGAAGGAGGGAACCCCTTTATATATATTCACGGGAGGGGGTGGGGAAAACCCTCCCCCTTTTTTTTATCGGTGGCCTGGCCACGGCCGTGGTTGCCGGCCACGGCCACGGCCATGGTCGGAGAGGACGGCCACGGCCATGGCCGTGGCCGGCAACGGGAAGGGGTGGGGAAAACCTCCCCCCCTTTTTTTAAAACAGTGGCCTGGCCACCGTGGCAAAGCCACGATCGTGGCCGTGGTCGGAGACGATGACCACGACCACAGCTGTGGCCGTGGCCGGCAATCGGAGGGGGTGGGGAAAACCCCGGCCTTTTTTTTTAACGGTGGCCTGGCCACCGTGGCTAGGCCACGACGTTGCCGGCCATGGCCATGGCCGGAGATATTGTGGGGAGGGGGTGGGGCCCCCTTTGTTTTTTTAACGGTGGCCTGGCTACTGTGGCCGAAGACGACGGCCATGGCCGGCACGGAAGGGGGTGGGGGGAACCCCCCCCCCCCCCCCCCCCCTTTTTTAATGGTGGTCTGGCCATCGTGGCCAGGCCACGGCCGGCCACGGCCAGAGACAACGGCCAGGGCCGTGGCCATGGCCGGCAACGGGAGGGGGCGGGGAGGAGGGGAGGAAATGGGGGAGATGGAGGGAGGAGAGGAGGGTGGGGGGGTTTACCTGGATATAGGGGTCGCCGCGAGGTGGTCGGGTGCCGGAGAGCCGCCAAAGTGCCGCCAGAGGTGGGGAAGAGGGAGGAGGAGAAAGAGGGAGGGAGGCCGGTTGGGGGGGGGGGGGGTTGGGGGAAATCGTGAGGAAGAAGAAGGGGGGATTGGGGTTTTTATTAATTAGGATTAGCGATGCATAATTGCATCGCTAATCAGTGACGCACAATATGCGTCGCTGATTGCATCGCTAAATTGGCATCGGGGACCCTTCTTGGCGGGAATTTAGCGACGCATTAGATATGCGTCACAATTTTGTGACGCATATCTAATGCCTCGCTAAATATTTTAAAATATTAATTTTATAATAATTTTATTAAGTAATTATTATAGCTTATTATATTTAATATTACATAATGATAATTTTATATATTGATACATTTAATTTTTGATCCGACAGTTGCGATTGATCGAAGCCATGATCCCGATCGGCGATGATCGATCAGACCGTTGCGATCAATCTGATCAGCGATGATCCGATGGTTGCGATCGATCCAAGCTATGAACCCGATCGGTGATGATCGATCTGACGGTTACGATCCATCCGACCGGCAACGATCCGATAGTTGCGATCGATCCAAGCCATGATCCTGATCAGCGATGATCGATCAGACCATTGCGATCAATCTGATCGGCGATGATCTGATGGTTGCGATCAATCCAAGCCATGATCCCGATCGAAGACGATCCGATGGTTGCGATCGATCCATGCCATTATCCCGATCAGCAATGATCGATCAGACCGTTGCAATCAATCCGATCGGTGACGATCCGATGGTTGCGATCAATCCAAGCCATGATCCCGATCGGCAATGATCGATCAGATCATTACGATCAATCCGATCGGCGACGATCCGATGGTTGAGATCGATCCAAGCCATGATCTCGATCGGCGATGATCGTTCTGATGGTTGCGATCCATCTGACCAGCGACGATCCGACGGTTACGATCGATCCAAGCCATGATCCCGATCAACGATGATCGATCCGACGGTTGTGATCCATTCTGATCGGCGATGATCCAACGGTTGCGATCGATCCAAGCCATGATCTCGATCGGCGATGATCGATCCGACGGTTGTGATCCATCCGATTGGCAACAATTCGACGGTTGCGATCGATCCAAGCTATGATCTCCAATCAGCGATGATTGATCCGATGGTTGCGATCCATCCGATCGGCGATGATCTGATGGTTGCGATCGATCCAAGCCATGATCTCGATCGGCGATATAGATCAGATCGTTGCGATCAGTCCGATCAGTGACGATCCGATGGTTGCAATCGATCCAAGCCATGATCCCGATCGATGATGATCGATCCGACGGTTGCGATCCATCCGATCGAAGACGATCCAACGGTTGCGATCGATCCAAGCCATGATCCCGATCGACGATGATCGATCAAACCATTGCGATCAATCCGATCGGCGACGATCCAATGGTTGCGATCGATCCAAGCCATGATCCGGATCGGCGATGATCGATCCAAGCCATAATCCCGATCGGTGATGATCGATCCGATGGTTGCAATCCATCCGATCGAAGATGATCCGACGGTTGCGATCGATCTAAGCCATGATCTCAATCGGCGATGATCGATCAGACCGTTGTGATCAATCTGATCGGCGATGATCCGACGGTTGCGAATGATCCAAGCCATGATCCCGATCGGCGATGATCGATCAGACCATTGCAATCAATCCGATCGGTGATGATCCGATAGTTGCGATCGATCCAAGCCATGATCCCAATCGGCGATGATCGATCTGATGGTTGCGACCCATCCGATCGGTGATGATCCAACGGTTGCGATCAATCCAAGCCATGATCTTTGATCGGCGATGATCAATCCAATGATTGCGATCCATCTGATCGGCGATGATCCGACGGTTGCGATCCATTCAAGTCATGATCCTGATTAGCAATTATCAATCAGACTGTTGCAATCAATCTGATCGGTGATGATCCGATGGTTGCGATCGATCCAAGCCATGATCTCGATCGACGATGATCAATCCGACGGTTGTGATTCATCCAATCGCAGATGATCCGACAGTTGCGATCGATCCAAGCCATGATCCTGATCGGCGATGATCGATCAGACCATTGTGATCAATCCGATCGGCGACCATCCGATGGTTGCGATCAATCCAAGCCATGATCCTGACCGGCGATGATCAATCCGATGGTTGCGATCGATCCAAGCTATAATCCCGATCGGCGATGATCGATCCGACGGATGCAATCCGTCCGATCAGAGATGATTCGATGGTTGCGATCGATCCAAGCCATGATTCGAATCGGCGATGATTGATCATTGCGATCAATCCGATCGGCGATGATCCAATGTTTGCGATCGATCCAAGCCATGATTCCAATCGACGATGATCGATCAGACCGTTGTGATCAATTCGATCGGCGATGATCCAACGTTTGCGATCGATCCAAGCCATGATCTTGATCGATGATGATCGATCAGACCATTGCGATCAATCCGATCAGCGATGATCCGATGGTTTCGATCGATCCAAGCCATTATCCCGATCAGTGATGATCGATCCAACGGTTGCGATCCATCCGACCAGCGACGATCCGATGATTGCGATCGATCCAAGCCATGATCTCGATCGGCGATGATCGATCAGACCGTTGCAATCAATCCAATCGATGATGATCTGATGGTTGCGATCAATCCAAGCTATGATCCCGATCAGAGACGATCCGATGGTTGCGATCAAACCATGCCATGATCCTGATCGGCGATGATTGATAAGACCGTTGCGATCAATCCGATCAGCAATGATCTGATGGTTGCGATCGATCGAAGCCATGATCCCGATCGGCGATGATCGATCAGACCATTGCGATCAATCCGATCGGTGATGATCCGACGGTTGCGATCGATCCAACCATGATCCTGATCGGCGATGATCGATCTGATGGTTGCGATCGATCCAAGCCATGATCCCAATTGGCGATGATCGATCAGACCGTTGCGATAAATCCGATCGGCGATGATCTGACGGTTGCGATCAATCCAAGCCATGATTCTGATCGGCGATGATCGATCAGACCGTTGCGATCAATCCGATCGACGATGATTCAACGATTATGATCAATCCAAGCCATGATCCCGATCGAAGATGATCCGACGGTTGCGATCGATCCAAGCCATGATTTCGATCGGCGATGATCGATCAGACCGTTGCGACGCAATAGTTGCATCTCTAAATAGCGACGCATTAGCGATGCAAAATTAACCATTATTTTGTTTTAATTTTTTTGGGTATATGCGTCGCCGATGCATCGCTAAATAGCGATGTAATAATTGCATCATTAAAATAATGATTTTTTAAATTTTTTGATTTATTGCATCGCTAATGAGTCGCTATTTAGTGACTCAATAGTTGCGTCGCTAAATAGCGACGTATTAGCGATGCAAAATTAACCATTATTTTTTTTAAAATTTTTTTGGGTATTTACGTCGCTAATGCGTCACTAAATAGCGATGCAAATATTACGTCACTAAATTAATGATTTTTTTTTTAATTTCTAATTTATTGCGTCACTAATGTATCGCTATTTAGTAACGCAAATATTGTGTCGCTATATAACGATGCATTATTAGTGTTGCTAAATTATATTGAATTTTTTTAATTTTTTTTGGTATATGCATCGCTAATGCATCGCTAAATAGCGACGCAATAATTGCGTCGCTATATTAACAATTTTTTTTTAATTTCCTATTTTTTTGCGTCACTAATGCATCGCTAAATAGCGACGCATTTTTTTTGCGTCGCTAATGACATCGCTATTTATTTTTTATCGCTGAGGCGTCATAATTTGGTCGTAATTTAGTGACGCAAAAATGCGTTGCTAAATTGGCATCGCTATTTCAGTATTTTCTTGTAGTGCTAAACATAAGATTTGATTATCTTGCAGGAGTGTCTTGCGGCCAAAGGATCAAAACGAAAGTGGTATCTTTATAGTGGCTACTCAAAACACATGACAGGTGACAATGAGTAATTCATCACCCTTGAAGATAAAAGATTAGGAGTTGTTACTTTTGGAGACAATGGCAAAGGCCAAATTATGGGATTTTGTAAAATTCAAATAACTCCATCCACTTTTATAGAAAATGTTTTATATGTTGTTGGTTTAAAGCATAACTTAATTAGCATTAGCCAATTGTGTGATAAAGGTTTCAAAGTTTCATTTGAAGCTTCTATTTGCACTGTTTATTATCTCATTGACAATAGCATTATATTTATTTGAAATAGAAATGGCAATGTATACTTAATTGATTTAGACAATTTGTCTACTAGTAATCATTTCTTAATTGCTGATAATGCTAAAGTAAATGAGATTGGATGGCTATGGCATCATAGATTAGGTCATGCAAGCACACACTTAATTTCAAAATTAATTAGAATGGATTTAGTTAAAGGTCTTCCAAAGTTAGATTTTGAAAATAATAGAATTTGTGATGCATGTCAATTTGAAAAATAAACTAGAAATTCTTTCAAATCTAAAAATATTGTTTTAACTACTAAGCCACTCGAACTACTTCATATGGACCTTTTTGGACCTACTAGAACCACCACTCTAGGAGGAAAGAAATATGTCTTGTGATAGTAGATGATTACTCTAGATATACTTGGGTTTTATTTTTGGCTCACAAAGATGAGACTTTTTGATATTCCTAAAATTTTTCAAGAAAGTCACAAATGAGAAAAACAACACCATAGTGTCTCTTAGAAGTGATCATGGCACAGAATTTAAAAATCATCAATTTAAAAATTTCTATATTGAAAATGGCATTCATCATAATTTTTCTGCACATAGAACACCACAACAAAATGGAGTCGTAGAAAGGAAAAATAGAACATTTAAAGATATGGCTCGTACCATGCTATGTGAAAGCCAACTCCCAAAGTACTTCTGGGCGGAAGCTATAAACACAGCATGTTACATCCTTAATAGAGCTTTAATTAGGCCAATTCTTAAGAAAACTCTCTATGAACTATGGCATAATAGGAAACCTAACATTAGTTATTTTCATGCATTTGGTTGTCGATGTTTTATTCATAATAATGGTAAGGACAATCTTGAAAAATTTGACTCTAAATCTGATGAAGAAATATTTTTAGGTTATTCAACATCTAGTAAAGCATATAGAGTATTTAACAAGAAGTATTTAATTATAGAAGAATCAATTCATGTGTATTTGATGAGTCTTTAGCATCAAGTTCTGAGAAGATTGATGATAAGAAAGATACAATTTTGCTTGAAAGATATATTAAAAAATTGAATATAGATGTATCTTCAGACCATGAACAAGAAGCTAAAGATGATGACTCACCTAAGGATGATGTTATTGATACTACTCGTAATGATGTAGATCTACCTAGAGATTGGAGATATGCTTATGGTCATCCTAAGGATTTAATCATAGGTGATCCATCTCAAGGAGTAAGAATTAGATCATCAATAAGGAACATCAATAATCATCTTGCATTTGTGTCTCACATAGAACCCAAAACTATTGAAGAAGCAGAAAAAGATAATAATTGGATGTTAGCTATGCAAGAGAAATTAAATTAATTTACTAGGAATAATGTATGGTCCTTAGTTGATAGACCCAAAGGTCATTCTATTATAGGATCTAAATGGGTATTTAAAAATAAATTAGATGAAAATGGCATAGTAATTAGAAATAAAGCTAGATTAGTTGCAAAAGGATATAATTAAGAAGAAGGAATAGATTTTGATGAAACTTTTACACCTGTAGCTAGATTAGAAGCAATTAGACTATTACTTGCATTTGCATATCATATGAACATTAACTTATTTCAAATGTATGTTAAAAGTGCATTTTTGAATGGTTTTATAAATGAAAAAAATTTGTAGAATAACCATCAGGTTTTGAAGATCATGAATTTTTAAATCATGTTTATAAATTACACAAAGCACTTTATGGTTTAAAACAAGCACCTAGAGCTTGGTATGATAGATTAAGTAAATTTTAATTGAAAATATTTTTTAAAGAAAATGTTGATAAAACCTTATTTTTGAAAAGAAAAGATAAAGATTTATTGATAGTACAAATTTATGTAGATGATATTGTATTCGGTGCTACTAACAATCTTTTGTATCAAGAATTTGCTAAGTTAATGCAGGGTGAATTCGAGATGAGCATGATGGGAGAACTCAACTTCTTCCTAGGACTTCAAATCAAACAAGAAAGAGAGGGAATTTTCATCAACCAAACAAAGTACACAAAAGAAATTCTCAAGAAGTTTGGTATGAAACAAGTCAAACCTCTTGGAACTCCAATGAGTCCTTCATGCAAACTAGATAAAGATGAAGATGGTAAGCCTATTGATCAAAAATATTATAGAGGTATGATAGGCTCTCTACTTTACTTAACTGCAAGTAGACCTGATATTATGTTTGTTGTTTGCTTATGTGTTAGATATCAGTCTGAACCTAAAGAATCACACTTAATTGCAGTAAAAAGAATACTTAGATATCTAAATGGAACTAAAAATGTAGGATTATGGTATTCTAGAGACTCAACATTGAATTTGATTGCATATTCTAATTCTGATTATGCTGGTTGTAAATTGGATAGAAAGAGTACAAGTGGTGCATGCCAATTCTTAGGAAGTAACTTAATCTCTTGGTTTAGCAAAAAGTAAAATTTAGTTGCATTATCAACTGCTGAAGCTGAATATGTTACAGCTGGAAGTTGTTGTGCTCAAATCCTTTGGATTAAGTGACAATTTGAAGATTATGGTATAATACTTGATAAAACACCAATTAAATGTGATAACACTAGTGCAATAAACTTGACAAAAAATCCAATCCAACATTCAAGAACTAAACACATTGAAATTAGATATCATTGTATTAGAGAACATGTAGCTAATAATGACATTTGTCTTGATTATGTTTGTACTGATGAACAATTAGCTGACATTTTTACAAAACCCCTAAGTGAAGAAAGATTTTGTTATCTTAGAGGAGAATTAGGAGTTTGTGATCCATTGGAATGATTTTAAATCTCCTAGGAATGATTATCTATAATTCAATCATTTTTCCTAATTTTCTTATGATATTAAGGATGATTTATCTAGATATTTGAACCCCTTGATTCATCACATTTTAAAAGTTGATTTATCCAAAATTTGAAGATTTTTCGGACAAGTTTCAGATCCTTTGAAACTCTTATTTTTTTCTGAAACTATCTTGGAGCTGACTCATCTGGTATCGAAGTCGACTCCAGCTTTGTCTGAGACTTTGGAGCCGACACCTGCTTTTTCAGAGTCGACTCTACTTCGGGCACTGACTGTGTTAGCAACCTGGAGCTGACACATCGCTTTGCGGGAGTCGACTCCAAGTGGTCCCAGGTTGACTTATCTAGGGCAGAGTCGATTCCTCTCTCATTTCAATTGATTCCAAACCTTTTCAAACTCTTCCCAACTCTTCCCAAAACCCAAGATTTCTCAAATTAATCATTCCCTAGCTACCAATGGCACCCAAATGTAGGGCATCGGTGTTTGGAGCGGTGACGACGGAAAGAGAACTGTGAGGCATCCGGCGCGGCAGCCTTCACCTAGCTCTTCGTCCTCTTCGTCTGCATCCACACCAAGTGCGATTCTCTATCCTTCTTCGCCTCAGGTAGACACTCTTGCTAGGCATGTTATTACCATGGGGAGAAAGGTTGATTTTCATTTCTTTGAAGAAGAAGGCTTTTCTATTGGGCGGCAGATAAAGGATTTAGGCTGGAAGAAAGTTTTCTCTATTGATGTACCTACCTATCCTGCCTTGGTTAAAGAATTTTACCGTAACTTATCAAGAGGAGATGGAGGTCTTGTAAGTTCTGTTAGAGGAAAGAGGATTCACCTAATTTCTGAGATTCTTGGAAACCTATTAGAAATTCCTGTTATTGGACTAATTGCAAATTCTCATAGTGATAGATCAGGAGCATTATCAAGAATGCTAGGAAGGGATGTTATAGAATTTGAGGAAGTTAGGGCAAAACCAGTTGCCCCTAGAGCTAAGATTATTGCATAATATTTGTGGTGGGATTTTATTTCCAAAGACAGGCAGATTTGAGTATGTTTCGGAGCGAGACATTGTTATCATAGATAGTGTTCTAACAGGTCAGCCAATTAATTTAGTTGGTATGATGATCTGGTACATAGCTGAGGCAGGCAGCAAGAAGAGATCTACTTTGCCTTACAGCATGGTTTTAACTTTAGCATTTCAGAACCAGTGTGTAGTTATTTTAGACAGTGAACCCATGAAGAACTTAAGGCACACTGACTATTATAGCTTAGCTACTGTGCATCGTATGGGTTTTGTAAAAATCAATGGAAACTGGAAAAGAAAAGGAAATCTGAAAGACAGAGCAGCTGAAATGGATACTGTGGCCCCTGGTACATCAAAGGAGAGCCTTCAGTGAGGCATACTTCACCAGGCCCCAGCTATCCTGCACCCTCATCACTTGCTCCAGCTCCTACTTCTTTTGCTCAGACTTCTACTGGTTTTTCTGATGTTCAGTTGGTACAGTTAAAAGAACTCCTTGCTTGTCATAAAGAAGAAATGAAGATTGGACTAGATAGCAGACTTTTGAGCTTAAGGGAGATGTATTACTCCTTGAAAGATAAAGTAAGTAGAATTGAATCATCCTTTGGAACTTCTTCTGAGGCCTTGAAAAGTGATTTAATGCAAATTTTTGAGAAGATCAAGGACATTGGAGGAGATTCTAATACATATTCAAAGTGCAATGCAGAGTTACAAGAAAAATTTATTGTTGCATCTGCTTTTATTGACAGAAGACTAAATGATTTTATGAAGATACAAAGTGAGGGCATGGGAAAGATCTTAGAAGAGCTCAAAAGACTTTTTAGATTTTGATATTTGTTTGTTTATGATGTAATTTGATTTTGGTTTGCATTTTGAATGATGTAATGAAGTTTAAGTGAAATGAATATTTTGTTGTAATGTTTAAGTATTGAATGAATATCATACTTAAATTTTGATATTAAGCTTGAACTTTGAGTTAACTTTTGATTTTGATGATTGAATTATTCAAACTCCTTTGATTGATGTTAATTTAAGCCTTAATGTCCTTCTAAACCTTTTTGTTGATTACAAAAAAGGGGGAGAAAGGTTTGTTTACGTATATGCATTATGTGCATTTGATATTGATTTCATATATTATATGACATCAATGTTATGGGAGAAAAGATAATATATGTGTATGCATGCAAAGGGAAGAAAGGATATTAAGCTATAAGAATAGCACTTACTTGAATATGCATGTTAAATGACAATTAATAGCAAATGGCATTAAGATATGCATACTATTTCAATGAACTCAATATATGCATACACATAGGGGGAGCTATCTCATTAAGGGGAAGCTTAACCTTAATTTTAAAATATTTTATCCATTATACATTAATTAATTATGCATATACTCAATGTTTTTATCATCATCAAAAAGGAGAGATTGTTGAAAAAATTATTGAGAAATTATTTACCCAATTAATTGATTTTAATGATTAACAAAAGCCATAAGTATATTCCTTTGTTTCTGATAGATTTGATAAGTGTTTCGGGAATTAAGATCGGTTATTTATCCAAATGATACTTAGAAATCAGTTTTGAATTGAATTTCAATGGAATTATCTAAGTTCAGAACTTGGAGCTGACACCTAACAGTCTCGAGCTGACTCCAGAGCGTATTAGAATAGTTCTCAATTTTTGGCACAGTTCGGAGTCGACACCTAGAGTTTCGGAGCCGACACCTGAAGTTTCGAAGCCGACACCCAACCTGGCGGAGCCGACTCTAACATGAGTTACAGAGACTATGTTTTTCGAAGCAATTTCGGAGCTGACACATCAGAAATGGGAGCCAACTCTAGTCAGCGGGGAGTCGACACTTTGCAAAGTCGGATCCGACTCCACGTCAAATTGATTTTTGATATTTATGGAAACACGATCTGGAGCCGACACATGAAAAGTTGGAGCCGACTCCAACCTATCAAGGATGATTTTCAAAAGTGTCAGATCAACTCTAACGGATATATTTTTTTCACCTAACTCTCAACGGATCTATTATCTTGCATGGAGAATCATCCAAGGTACTTAGTAACGGTTAGTTTCTCGCCTAATCTCAAATTAAGACTCTATAAAAGAGGGATTTGTCCATTTGAAAAGAATAACAAAATTAGAGAAAAAATAATGAAAAAATCGAGAGATATTCAAAAGAGAAATCTCTGAATCAAAGCCTATCAATCCAAGAGAGATTCAAGAGAAATCCTAAGCCCTAAAAGTTCAAATTCGGAGGATTCTCAAAGGAGAAGAGAAGAAGAGCAAAAGCCCTATTTTCTCAAAGTTCTCTCCAATAGATTTCGGTCAAGAATCAGAGCTGAAGCTTGATTCAACCATTCAAAAGAGAGGAGGAAAAGAAGAAAAAGAAAAGCTCAAATCTACTTGGCTTCAATCAGGCTTTTCTTACCCTTGTATATTTACATTGCTTATTTGCTCATTTAAGGAGCTTTACTTTATTGTAAACATTATCTTGATTTGCTATTTACTAATTCAATCAGGAGGATTGAATTGGTTGAGGTAGTTTACCTCGGGGACAAGCTGGTTTAGCTTGGGGTTGGGTTTTGTGCTGGTAAACCTATGAAAACCGGCTGGGTTCATTGTGACCCCGTGTAAAACAATAAGTTAGAGTTGTGAGCTTGTAAAACAACTCAACTGTAATAAGTGGATTATAGTGTGGACCCAAGAGTTGCTTGGGAGTGGACGTAGGTGTGGAATACACCGAACCACTATAAATATCTTATGTTTGTAGTGATTGTCTCTATCTCTTTCTCTCTCTTATTATGTTTTACATTATTGCTTCACTTCACAAGTTCACTTAATCCTTGTAAGCTAGGTTTTAAGTTTTAAGTGTTAAATTTTTTAAAGAACCCAATTCACCCCTCCTACCCCTCTTGGGTTGCCATCTGGGCCAACACATTACATAGTTCATGATAACTCTCTTTGTTAAGGTTAAAAGACTCATCCTATTGAGTTAAAATGGCCATCTCAATGATGTAAATTAGTTCGGCTAAATCCATATTCAAAACTTATTTATTAAAATCAAATTCATATCCAACCCCAAGTATATTCAAATATGTAAGAAGTTATTTAAATATACGTTTAGATTATTTTTACAAATTATTTATTACATTCAAAATGACATCTCATGAATATTGGGATATGAAATTAAGGATATAAAAAGTATAAAAAAATAATTTAGATTCAACTATCTCTTCTTTAAGCATCTATACAATCAAAAGATATAGAGTATAAACAAAATTATACAATAATCAAGCTTAATATAGATATTAAAGCATAATAAATTTATCATAAAAAATCAGTCACAAATGATGAAGATAAGAATATGGTAAGACAAATGGGTCATGATTTCCCTGCTTTATATTTAATTTTTAAATGATTAAAAAGAAAAATTTATAGATTCACACACAATCATGTATGTAAGCATATATCTATTTATTTATACATGTGAATATATGTGTGTGTGCATTCATATGAATGCAAATAATCAGAAAGGGTTTTAGATTTTCAAGGATGGATTTAACCTAGGTTTAATCCAACAAGACTTCAATTTATATTTTAGGTATAAATCCTATCTCTCGGGTCAGCTTATAATTAAGTTAGTATCCATTAACGCCCATAACTTTCCTCCGTAAGGAATTAATTATTTTTCTCCAGCTAAATAGCTTTTAAATTTTTATGCCATCATACAAATAAATTAACTAATTTTTAAATATTATTACTTTATAAAAATAAAGGATCAAGCTATCAAAGAAGATATAATCGGTGAAAAGCTACTTTATGTTGCCCAAATCTAGCAACCCAAGAGGGGGGGTGAATTGAGTTTCTTAAAAATTTTAATCAGCTATCAAGTATGTGCACTTATATTCTTTTACAAGTGATTATCGTATAGTGAAGAGAGTCTAGTACACAATCAATCACAGAAAATGAAACACAATCAAACACATAATATTTATAGTGGTTCAGTGCCAACCTTGCACCTACATCCACTCCTCAAGAACACCTTGGGTATTCCACTAATCACTACTAGCCTAACTAGCTAGCAAACTTGTTTACGGGTACAAGCAAGCCTTACACACTAGCCCTCAAAGCTAGTCTTCTTATTTACGGGTACAATGGGACCTTACAAATCAATCCGGGTAGACCTCTACCCAACTACGTTTCACAACTGTGAAACAAATCAAAGCACAAGTAATAGAATGTTTAATACAACAAGCTCCTAGATATGAGTAGATTTAAAGTAATAAAAGTACTTATCAACTTGAAGAGCTAATCCTGAAGTTGCTTCTTTCTTTAATGAACGCAGCAGCACAATAGAAGTCTTCGAGGTAGCTTTGAATTCTCTTTAAAGGTAGATGGAGCTTGAAGACCACTTGAAGACCACTTCAAGCTCCTATATATGAGCAGATTTAAAGCAATAAAAGTACTTATCAACTTGAAGAGCTAATCCTGAAGTTGCTTCTTTCTTTAATGAACGCAGCAGCACAATAGAAGTCTTCGAGGTAGCTTTGAATGCTCTTTAATGAAGATAGATGGAGCTTGAAGACCACTTGAAGAATCAGCAATAAATGAGCTCCGGTGGGTAAAAATAATCAAAGAAATGCTCCAACAATCTTCAAACAAATCTCTCTTTCAAATAATTTTTCTCTCAATCAATATTTTCACTCTATTTTTCACACGATTTTTCGCTTTTATTTTTCTTCTATTTTTCTTCACTCTTCGATATCTCTTAAAAACACTATTCATCTTCTCTATTTATAATCAGAACATCAAGATATAACCGTTGTGAAATAGAGAAGGAAGTGAGAAAGAAATCTGGCCAAGAGAGGGAAAAAAACGGTAACAAAATGTGAAGCAGAAATCCATTGCCAAAAGAAAATAGAAACCAGGGAAGGATCCAGCCGAAAACAACATACCAAAATAGCGGAATCGGCATTCCAAAATTCATGCAGAACGAAAGCAGTCGAAGGCAATTACAGGTTAGCATTCCAACAGAGAGACTAGCATTCCAAAAATGCATAATTGGCATACCAAAGACCACCAGCCGATTGATAGAGAAATCAGTATGCCAAAAGAAAGATTAGCATTCCAATTCCCAGTTCCAAAAACCATCAACCGCAGGAATCAATAAATCGGTATGCCAAAAGAACAATTAGCATTCCAACAGAAAACAGCCGATGCACACAAAAAGTTGGCATTCCAAGTAAGCAAACCAGCATTCCAACTTTTAAATCATAGGAAAACAACCGAGAGTTCATTAAGATTAGCATGCCAAAAAGATAATTTAGCATGCCAAGAAAACGTGCCAGGGAGCCGGCAGAGAGCAATTGGGAATTGGCATGCCAACACCATCCGTTAGCATTCCAAAATATGGTGTTAGGGAGCCGGCAGAGAGCAATTGGGAATTAGCATGCCAACACCATCCATTAACATGCCAAGATATGGTGCCAGGGAATCCCCAAACTCCAAATACAAGGAATTAGCCGTAAGATGTATGCAAGCTAAGTAAGCCAGTAATCCGAAGGCAACCGAAGGCAACAAAAGGCAACCGAAGGCAACCCAAATTTAAACCGAAGGCAACATAATCTGGTATTCCAAATCAAAGATTGGTAACCCAAGATTCAAGCATTAAGCATCCAATCCGAAGGCAATAGAAAATAAGTATAATCCGATGATAATTCAAAATAGAGTTATAAATAGGAGCTTGTAGGATAATTGGAATCCCCAAACTCCAAATACAAGGAACTAACCGTAAGATGTATGCAAGCTAAGTAAGCCAGTAATCCTAATGCAACTGAATGCAACCGAAGGCAACAAAAGGCAACCGAAGGCAACCTGAATTTAAACTGAAGGCAACATAATCTGATATTCCAAATTAAATATTGGTAACCCAAGATTCAAGCATTAAGCATCCAATCCGAAGGCAATAGAAAATAAGTATAATCCGATGATAATTCAAAATAGAGTTATAAATAGGAGCTTGTAGGATAATTGAATCCAATTCAAGACAATGCAAATATAATTGAACCTGAAAGTCATTTTGTCAGATAAATCGTATTACTTTATATCATGAATTATAATATACCTGGGACAGATGAAGTGTACTATTCCATGATGAATAACCTGAAATTAATTGAACTTAACATATACAATATTAGTACAATACTTTATTGTTTTGCATTTCATCAAAATCAATATGGGGTCAACAATCTCTCCCTTTTTGATGATGACAAAACCATTAAGAATTTAATAAGAAATAAGTAATTCAATCAAAGCATTTCTTGCAACTCTAAAGCATAAGACAGTGCGTGCCGAAGTGTATATGTAACGTGCCGAAACTTGATTTTGCAAAACTCCCCTTTTAGTTTTGATATAATGAAGTTTTCAAAATATTCATTTGACTTTCCCATTTTATGTCAAAACAAGTTTTCGAAACATAACTTTGAAAGTCAGAAAGTGTGTTTTCTATTTTTCCCATGATTATGAAGTGCATTTCATTTAGAAAATTATAAAAGCTAAAAAGTGTATGCAAAGAAGAGTGTGTATGCATTTCATTTCTCCCCCTTTTTGTCATTAATCAAAAAGAAGGTGAAAGAGTTTGCATCTATTACTGTATGTCTTTTCTTCAATGGAGCAAATAATGATAATCATAAAATTTTCAATATAAAGCAGATATTATAAAGTGCAGATGAAATTGAGTAAATCTTACAAACCATACAAACCAGTCATTAATAACTTACAAGCCAATACACATATTGGTCCGCAATAGTAAGCAGCAGTTATGCAATTCATACAAACATAATAAGAAACATAGTTTCAAAACAACATAATTCCAGAATAACAGAAATAACATGGGCAGGAGCAGCATAAGCAGAAGTCCAGAAGCAACATCAATCTATGATGTCAACGTGAGATGACGAAGAAGATCCATGAGCATGTCTGGAAGGGCGAGATGATCTCAAATGAGGGGCAGGACGTCGAGTGGGGTCTTCAACATTAGGAGACAACTGAGATATAAAAGATTGAATTTCTTGTTGCATATTGTGGCATTCATTAATGAGCCTCGAATGATTATCAAGAGCACGCTGGGCCTTGACAGTTTGCAATCTAAAGGAAGACATCTCATTACTTGTAATGCCAGCACTTTCTAATAAAGAGTTCACATCCTTTTTCAGCTTGCCTAACTCGGCAAAGAAATTAGAAATGTCCATCATAGTACCATAATTGAAAGCTTTTCCTTTAATGATGGTCACACTGCATTGTAAATCATATAGGCTTAATTGATTTCACTTAGGGTAGAGAACATTGAAGATATGTGGGGAACCATGGTAGTATCAGAAGAACAAGAAGATGAACTGTTGACAGATCCACCAAGAGAAACAACATCAAAAATCCTACGAACCAGAGTCTCCATGTCATCAGGGTCCATTTTGGTAACCATAGGATGACTTGGTTGGAAAGGATTCTGAGCGGGTGGTGGAACATTGGGTGGATTCGGATCAGCAGTAGGATTGTTAACAAAAGACGAATTAATATTAATAGAAGGATTGGGGTCCAAAGGCATAAAACCTTGTTCGGCAAACATGTAAGTGTAGTTTGTAGGAGGGTCAGTAAACATAGAAGTAAAATTCTGAGGTACATTAGAATCAGAGGGATAATTTTGATTTTCAGTAGGAACAGAAGGGTAATTCAGATGTTCAGTGAAAAATTCCTGAGGCACAGTAGATTGCTCCCCCTGGACAAGTGCATGAATTTCTTGCATTTTTTCTTTGCTCCTAGTCCAAAGGCCATCTACCTTAGCAAAACCCATATGAATTAAGACACGTTCATGGTAAACATCATTATCGCTAAGGTGGTAGACATTCTTACCCCTAACATCAACATCAAAATGATTAAATACATGGGTAAGAAGTAGACCATAGGGTAGGGCAGCTCTAGATCTACTAACAGCCTCTCTCATCACACAAATCATTTTTTTAGGCAGGTGTAGATGAGTTTGGGTTACAACATGAAATATGAATGTTAAGTTCGGTCATTCACATAATCAAAGCTACCACTCCTAGAAGTAAGACAGTGAGAAACAATACTATGAAGTAATCTTATTTTCGCATTCAGATCTTTAGCAAAAACACGATCAATATTAGAAGCATCATCAATATCCAGAACAGTCTCTAATTTAAACTTTCTATCTTCAAGAGTATCATCACCAGGATCAGTACTTGAAATGTTCAAAATTTGACTCAAAGAAATTTCATCAAATTCAATTCCAACACCTTTAACAGTTGAAGTTACTCTATCATTCCCAAAACTAATATTATGATAGAAAATTTTAACAAGATCGGGATAAATGGGTAGGTTTGTCTTAAGTAAGTGTTCCCAACCTTGATAAGCTAGATTTTCTCTAATGAAAAAATTTTCAGAAGCTAGAAACTCAAAATCCACAATTTTTTCAAATGTTACAGATCTTCTAATCATAGATTGAAAGCTTGAAGGATTAGAGGAAGAGCACTCACTAATGCCTCGGGATGATGATCCACACATAGATTTACCTTTTGGAGCCATAGATCCAAAGAAATCAATGGGATTTGAAGTTGAAATGAAGAAGTGGAAGAGAAGGAGAGGACCGCTCGGCTTGGACTTAAAGAAATCGATGAAGCACGGCTTGGGAAGAAAGAAATTTGAAGCAATGGGAAATAAATAGCAGCCGGTTCCCTTTTTCCAATTTTGGAATTCCAATTATGCAAAGTTGTAATTCCAAGATAGGAAAACTAGAAGACCGGTTGACAAAAAGTAGAATACCAAAACATGAAAACTGGTAGACCGATTAAAATGCCAAATAAAAGATTTCGTTCATTCATTACATCATCCGAAATAATTTGAAATTGATCCAATAAAAATATTAAAAAATGAGAAGTATGAAGATCAAACAGTTGCGATTCATATGACATAAAATTCATGCAATCATGATGAGTATAGGTGAGCATATAAATTAAACAATCATGATGACTCATTTAAATAGAAGGGTCAAGCATACCAAGCTCTCTTCTAATTTCATAAAATTTTGATTCATCAAGGGGTTTTGTGAAAATGTCAGTGAGCTGCAAATCAGTACAAACATGCTCAAGCACAATATTACCGTTATTAACATGATCCCTAATAAAATGATGCCTAAACTCTATATGTTTTGTCCTAGAGTGCTGAATAGGATTTTGGTTAAATTGATAGCACTAGTATTATCACATTTTATTGAAATATTTTTAAGTTTGATGCCATAATCTTCTAGTTGTTGTTTAATCCATAAGATTTGAGTGCAACAACTTCCAGCCGCAATGTACTCAGCCTCAGCTGTGGATAGTGCTACTGAAGTTTATTTCTTGCTAAACCATGAGATTAAATTAACACCTAGAAATTGGCAAGTTTCACTAGTAGATTTTCTGTCTAATTTACAACCTGCAAAATCTAAATCAGTGTACCCTATTAAGTCTATGCTAGATTGTTTATCATACCATAATCCTAAGTTACTGAACCACTCAAATATTTAAATATTCTCTTAACCATTAATAAATGAGGTTCCTTAGGGTTAGCTTGATATCTAGCGCACATGCATACACTGAATAATATATCTGGCCTACTAGCAGTCAAATACAATAAAGATCCTATCATTCCTCTATATAATTTCAAATCAACACTTTTGGCAGTACTACAAGAGTCTAGTATACAAGAGGAGCTCATAGGTGTACCGATAAACTTAGAAGTCTCCATGCCAAATTTCTTCAACATTTCTTTGATATATTTGCTTTGGCAAATGAAGATTCCATCATCACTCTGCTTGATTTGTAGTCAGATAAAATAGTTTAATTCTTTCATCATGCTCATCTCGAACTCTCCCTGCATAAGCTTAGCAAAGTCTTGACATAGTATTTCATTAGTAAAACTGATAATGATGTCATCAACATAAATTTAGACAATAAGCATATCATCTTTTTCTCTTTTAATAAAAAATGTTGTATCAACGTTTCCTCTAATGAATTTATTGCTAATCAAGAATTTGCTTAATCGTTCATACCACGCTCGAGGAGCTTGCTTCAAACCATACAATGCTTTGTTCAATTTGAAAACATGGTTTGGAAACAAGTGGTTCTCAAATCCTGGTGGTTGCTCGACAAACACTTGTTCGGCAATATATCCATTTAAGAAAGCACTTTTAACATACATTTGATACAATTTGAAATTCATAAAGCATGCAAAAGCAAGTAATAATCTTATGGCTTCTAGTCTAGCAACAGGAGCATAAGTTTCATCAAAATCAATTCCTTCTTCCTGATAATAACCTTTAGCTACTAGTCTGGCTTTATTTCTAACTATATTACCATGCTCATCCAACTTGTTTCTAAATACCCATTTAGTCCCAATAATTGGATGATCATGTGGTCTATTAACTAGCATCTATACATTATTTCTTTTGAATTGATTTAATTCTTCATGCATAGCATTTATCCATTCTATGTTATCTTTAGCATCTTCAAAACATTTAGGTTCAATATGGGATACAAATGCTAAGTTATTATAAGTGTCTTTAAATGAAGATCTAGTTTTAATACCATGTGAGATATCACCAATGATAAATTCCTTAGGGTGATTGTGTACATACCTCCAATCCTTTTCTAGGTCATGATTACCTTGTGTTTCTTCATGATTTACTTCTTCTTGATTCGTTTGAACATTTGCGTCTTCTTTTTCCTCCAAAGTAATTTCCTTCATTTGATTTTCAATTTCTCATGCATCATCAACAGCCTTTCTCTCCCTTATTGGAAGATCATTAGTTTCATCAAAAGCGACATGAATTGACACTTCTATTACTAAAGTATTTTTGTTGAAAACTCTGTAGTCTCTACTAGAAGAAGAGTAGCCAAGAAAAATACCTTCATTAGATTTTGGATCAAACTTTTCAAGATTTGATTTTACATTATTCAATATAAAACATCGACATCCGAAAACACAAAATATGAAATGTTGGGTTTTCGATCTTTGTAAAGCTCATAAGGGGTCTTTTTCAAAATAGGTCTAATCAAGGCTCGGTTTAAAATGTAACATGAGGTGTTGATTGCTTCTGCCCAAAAATACTTTGGGAGATTGCCCTCACACAATATGGTACAGGCCATTTCGTCCAAGGTCTAATTTTTTCTTTCTACAACCCCATTTTGTTGAGGTGTTCTAGGTGCAGAAAAATTATAAATAATGCCATGCTCATTGCAAAAACTTTCAAAGAAATGATTTTCAAATTCTTTTCCGTGATCACTCCGAATCGATAAAACTAAAACTCCCTTTTCATTTGTAATCTTTTTAAATAAGTTTTGAAATGCAGAAAATGCTTCATCTTTTCTAGCTAAAAATAAAACCCAAGTAAATCAAGAGAAATCATCGATAATTACAAAACCGTAAAGTTTTCCTCCTAAACTTGTAATTCTAGTTGGTCCGAATAAATCCATATGCAATAATTCTAATGGTCTATTGGTTGAAATCATATGTTTAGATTTAAATGAAACTCTAGTTTGTTTTCCTAGTTGACATGCATCACAAATCTTATCTTTTTCAAAATTTAATTTTTGTACAACTTTGACTAAATCCTTTTTAAGTAGTTTTGAAAGAAGATCCATGCTAACATGTGCAAGTCTGCAATGCCATAACCAACTTGATTTAGCAATTTTAACATTCATAGCAACTAAACAATCAAAGTTACGGTCATTTAAATCATTCAAATCAACAATATAAACATTTTCATGCATGTGACCAATAAGTTTCATACAATTATCAGCAGGATTTGAAACAATGCAAATAGATGATTCAAAAATTACTTTGAAACCTTTGTCATATAATTGACTAATACTTAACAAGTAATGCCTTAAACCATTAACTAACAAGACATTTTCAATATATGTATGAGGTATGACACCAATTTTACCAATGCCAATGATTTTACCTTGGTCATTATCTCAAAAGGTGACTATCCCTCCATCTTTAGCTTCTAAAGTGATGAACTATGATTCATCACCAATCATGTGCCTTGAACACCCACTATCAAGATATCATTTTCATTTAGATCCACGGGTTGCAAGACAAACCTACAAACATAATGTCACGTCTTGCTCTTAGGTACCCAAGCCTTCTTGGGTCCTTTGGGGTTAGATAAAATGGTTTCTTTGGAATCCAAACCTTTCTAATACTGTCACATGCATAGAACTTATGTCCCCTTAAGCTACATTTAAAGCAAGTAATATTAGAAGATTGACCAGCATGTACAAAAATATTTTTCAAAGATTTTTATTTTCTAAGAGGATTATATCCTAATCCTGCTCTGTCAAAAATAGCTTTTTGGCTTTCTAAAATCATATTTAATTTTAAAGAACTTAAAGTAAATTTATCAACTATAGGTTTAAGTCTGTCAACTTCATTTTTCAAATCCTTGTTTTCTTTCTTCAAAAATTTATTTTCTTCAATATATTTATTATTTTCTAAAACTAGGTTTTGCATTTGATTTTTTAAATCTTTATTTTTGGAACTAAGGTTAGCAAAATCATCAACTAACTCATAGAATGCATCATACAATTCTTCAAATGAAAAGTCATCAAGGAAACTTGGACTTACCTCCTCGTTGTCCGCCATGAAGCAAAGATTGGCCACTTCATTCTTTTCTTCTTCTTCGAGCTGAAACTTTCAGAATCACTCTATGTAGCCATCATTGCCTTTTTCTTAAATTTCTTGGAATTTTTCTTTAGTTGTGGATATTCTGATTTAAAGTGTCACGGCTTCTTGCATTCATAACAGATAATTTCTTTTTCCTTTTCTTTATTCACATCTCCTTTTGTAAATGGTTTCCATTTTCCTCCGAACTTTCTTATTTTCATGAATCTTTAAATTTTCTAGTAATGAGGGCCATGTCCTCATCATCACTGTCATCCTCATATTCATCTGACTCTTCCTTTAGTTCAGAAATTTTAAGAGCCATAGTCCTTCTTTTCTTAGACTCGTCCTTATCAATGTGTTGTTTGATTTAAAGCTCATGAGTCATTAAGGATCCCAACAATTCTTCTAGGGGTAAAACATTAAGGTCCTTTGCCTCTTGAATAGCAGTGACTTTGGCCTCCCAAGACCTAGACAAAGATCGCAATACCTTCCTCACAAGATCAACATTAGTATATGATTTACCAAGACTTTTAAGTTCATTTATAATGTCAGTAAATCTAGTAAACATTTCAGAAATTGATTCACTAGCATCTATCTTAAATAATTCATATTTATGGATAAGCATATTTATTTTAGATTCTTTCACTTGATTAATACCCTCATGGGTAACCTCTAATCTATCCCAAATTTCTTTAGCAGATAAATAAGTAGATATGCGATTAAATTCATTAGCATCCAATGAGCAATATAAAACATTCACGGCCTTAGCATTGAACTGAGCCAACTTTTTATCATGTTCATCCCATTTCATTTCCAGTTTTGGAATCACCATATTATCTAGTCTAGTTGTGGGTGTGTGAGGACCATTTACTATAATACTCCATAGGTCATAGTCAAGTGCTTGAATGAAAATTTTCATTCTAGCTTTCCAATATCCATAAGTTGTGCCATTAAATAATGGTGGCCTATTAGTGGATTATCCCTCACTCAACAAGGTTGCCATAATCTTTAGCTCTAAGCTTTTTAGGGCTTAACAACAAGAGCACCCGCACTGATACCACTTGTTGCCCAGATCTAGCAACCCAAGATGAGGGGGTGAATTGGGTTCTTAAAAATTTTAATCGGCTATCAAGTATGTGCACTTATATTCTTTTACATGTGATTATCATGTAGTGAAGTGAGTCTAGTACACAATCAATCACAAAAAATGAAACACAATCAAACACACAATATTTACAGTAGTTCGGTGCCAACCTTGCATCTACATCCACTCTCCAAGAAAACCTTGGGTATTCCACTAATCACTACTAGCCTAACTGGCTAGTAAACTTGTTTACGAGTACAAGCAAGCCTTACATAGTAGCCTTCCAAGCTAGTCTTCTTGTTTACGGGTACAAGAGGACCTTACAAATCAATCCGGGTAGACCTCTACCCAACCACACTTCACAACTGTTAAACAAATCAAAGCACAAGTAATATAATGTTTAATACAACAAGCTCCTAGATATGAGCAGATTTAAAGCAATAAAAGTACTTATCAACTTGAAGAGCTAAGTTGCTTCTTTCTTTAATGAACTAAGCAGCACAATAGAAGTCTTTGAGGTAGCTTTGAATGCTCTTTAATGAAGGTAGATGGAGCTTGAAGACCACTTGAAGAATCAGCAATAAATGAGCTCCAGTGGGTGAAAAATAATCAAAGCAATGCTCCAACAATGCTCAAACAAATCTCTCTTTCAAATGATTTTTCTCTCAATCAATATTTTCACTCTATTTTTCATACGATTTTTTACTTTTCTTTTTTTTCTATTTTTCTTCACTCTTTGATCTTTCTTAAAAATACTATTCATCTTCTCTATTTATAATCAGAACATCAAGATATAGCCATTGTGAAATAGAGAAGGGAGTGAGAAAGAAATCCGGCCAAGAGAGGAAAAAAAATGGTAACAAAATGTGAAGCAGAAATCCATTGCCAAAAGAAAATAGAAACCAGGGAAGGATCCTGCTGAAAACAGCATACCAAAATACTGCTAATAGCAGAATCGGCATTCCAAAATTCATGCAGAACGAAGGCAGCCAAAGGCAATTACAGGTTGGCATTCCAACAGAGAGACTAGCATTCCAAAAATGCAGAATTGGCATACCAAAGACCACCAGCCGATTAAGAGAGAAATCGGTATGCCAAAAGAAAGATTAGCATTCCAATTCTCGGTTCCAAAAACCATCAGCCGCAGGAATCAATAAATCGGTATGCCAAAAGAACAATTAGCATTCCAATAGAAAGCAGCTGATGCACACAAAAAGTTGGCATTCCAAGTAAGCAAACCGGCATTCCAACTTTTAAATCATAGGAAAAACAACCAAGAGTTCATTAAGATTAGTATGCCAAAAAGATAATTTAGCATGCCAAGAAAACGTGCCAAGGAGCCAGCGGAGAGAAATTGGGAATTAGCATGCCAACACCATCCGTTAGCATTCCAAAATATGGTGTCAGGGAGCCGGCAGAGAGTAATTAGGAATTAGCATGCCAACACCATCCATTAGCATGCCAATATATGGTGCCAGGGAATCCCCAAACTCCAAATACAAGGAACTAGCTCTAAGATGTATGCAAGCTAAGTAAGCCAATAATCGAAGGCAACCGAATGCAACCAAGGCAACCCGAATTTAAACCGAAGGCAACAAAATCTGGTATTTCAAATCAAAGATTGGTAACCTAAGATTCAAGCATTAAGCATCCAATCTGAAGGCAATAGAAAATAAGTATAATTCGATGATAATTCAAAATAGAGTTATAAATAGGAGCTTGTAGGATAATTGAATCCAATTCAAGACAATGCAAATATAATTGAACCTGAAAGTCATTTTGTCAGATAAATCGTATTACTTTATTCATGAATTACAATATACCTGGGACAGATGAAGTGTACTGTTCCATGATGAATAACCTGAAATTGATTGAACTTAACATATACAATATTAGCACAATACTTAATTATTTTATGTTTCATCAAAATCAATATGGGGTCAACACTTTATATTAGGACTATAGTAGTTATTTTCATAATGTTTAGACCATTATCATAAAAGTTTTATTTCATTCGATTCTATCTTTTATATTAAAAGAATTCATTTATTTTTTAAACTATAGTTTCACATTGACTAAACTCTTTTTAAAATTAAAAAATATTTTCTATCCAATACATTTTATTCTCATTTTAAAATTAAAATCAATAATTTTAAAATTTAATAATATAGTTTTTAAAAAAGATTTTTTTTTCATTTATCTTATTAATCATGCTAACACTCATGCATTGCATGGGCATATACCTATTTTCTAATATTCTTATAAATATGTTAACATCCTTAAATTAAGTTTAGTTTTGTTGTTTGTATTTTCTTGTTTTATTTTATTTTTTATATGCATAATTGTTAAGTAAAATTTGGATAGGTTAATAAGTAGGGATAGATTTATATAAAATAAATGAATGAAGTGTGAGCTATTATTTTTTAACTTGATTATAAATGAATAATTAAAGTTTTTTTTAAATTTAAAGTAAGATCAACCCAATATGAACCCAAAAGTTAAACACATACTTTGTCACCAATGCAAACCAATCAAGAGGTTGGACTTCCTCTCTCAGTCTCACCATAGCCATATGGCTAGCAATGGTGCATGGTAGGATCGAAACCTCAATCCTCATCTTTATTTTTTTTTGAAGAAAATAATTTCTATTCCCATTTTATTCTCATAAATGAAGATTTATTTTATTTTATTTTATTTTTGTTGAAAAAAATAACATGCATTAATTTTTAGTTACATAGAAGCAATTTTATGGATATAAAAAATATAAGGTAGTGTTTGATAGAAAAAATATTATCCATGGATAAGTGTACGGGATAGAGTTTGTCCCCTAGCTATTCCTAGGGATATCCTTGGTTATTCCATTGATCATATCAAATGCAAAAAGGTAAATCATAGGATAACTTTTTTTTACTCTTATTTGGAGGGATAACCAGCTATTCCTGCATTCTTAGAGAATAAATTGAGGGGATATCCCTTGGTTAACCATGGATTATCCCTTTAATTAACTTTATTCCCAGCTATCCCTTATAGTTATGGCTTTTGGGGATAAGAGGGGATATTCCCTGAATATCTTCTCTTATTCCCTATTTCAAACACTACCTAAGAATATTATACGTGGCGAGGATGGGATAGCAAACAGGAATAAAAATTTTATTTTGTTTGGATCGCTGGTTTGAATCCAATGCAAGCGTTGCTGCGTTGTAGTAAAATGAGAGCAATTCTATGGATATAAAAATATATAAGAGTGGTCAATAAGGTGGGAATGGAATAGCAAGCAGGGATAAAAAAAACCCAATAATAATAAGATTGCGTTTAAGATCGCTGGTTTGAATTCAATGCAATCCAACGTTTGGAAGGAGGAAAAAAAAAAAAAAAATTCTTACGCCGAAGAAGCCAGGATTGGCAAACCCAAGGAAAGAGGCGTGGGACTGGGAAGAAGGTGATCTAATTCCACATTAATTCGAATCCAATCCTATCCCAATCGAATCTCCGTATCAATCCTAGCACTGAATGCGGGCGGGTGCTGGAATTACCATCCCTAAAAATTTGGTTTTCAAAAGTAAATCTTTACTTAAAAACAATATTTCTTCCAGAGTTTCCAACCTCGAAGAGATCCGCATCCAGCACCTTCCGGCCTTTGCGCGGTGGGAAACCAGAAGCGGCCCCCACTTTTCCCCTGTTTCCATTGACATCCAATCGCAAACCACCGCGACGTTGTCAAACCAGGCCGCTTTTCTTGACCATCTTTGGCCTGGCCACCCAAATCCCGGTCGAAGTCCTCAGCTTATATAAATTATAAAGACCCAACAGACGGTGGATCCATCCATAGCGTGGGGGTCTGGGTTTTCTTCGTTCTATATAGGTTTGATTTCCTCCTCCTTTTCCCACAACTTTGGAGGACTCTCTTCTTTGCCATTGCCCTGCGGATTTCTCCAACCTTTCTCGCAGCTCCAATGGCTTCTTCGACTTTGAAGAGATGGCTGAGGCCCGAGGTAACCCATCCGTCGTTCCTTCCTCTTCTTCTTCTTGAAGCTATCATCTAGTGCTTATTTTTTGTCACTTAAACTTAAGATCTAAGTGTGAAACTAATCAGATGTTATGAGTTTTCTCTTCTTGAAGCATAATGTTGTGGGGATCTTTCTTCTTCTCTCAAGGGGGAAGTATCTGAACCTTTCGTTTATAAGGGAATAGATCTCCGAGTTGGTGTTTAGGTGTGGTGTCTTTTAAACTGATGCCCATAGACTTTGTTGTCTTGCTTGTTATACACCAAAAAGCATGACTTTTGTTCCTTTGTTGTGCTTCAACCCAACATCTCCAGGAAGACAAAATATTCTTGTTCTGCTGGGCACATTATTAATCATCACCACTCCAATTTTTTTCTTTTTTTTTGAATTTTTAGGATGCAGCTAAGAAATTCTTTTCTGATGAGATGTAAACTTGCATTGCATGCAAGAGTCAATATGAAAAAAAATGAAATTTTGAATCCATAAAGATTAAAAAAGGATCATTGATGAGCAAGATTAATTTTATTCTTGACTTCATGAGCTCTCTGGTCTTGAAACTTGATAAACTTGATAGCATTTCTCATTATTTGAGTTTCAACATGCCTAATTTTGAATAGGTCAAATATATATAGCTGTTCATTAGTGCGGAGTCTGTTGGAATAAGTTTTATGCTAAGAATCAACAATATGCGAGTAGAATCTTATGTTGTAACCTTTTTTATGTGTATAGGTGTATCCTCTCTTTGCAGCAGTTGGTACAGCTGTTGGCATTTGTTGCTTCCAATTGATACGGAATATTACTACCAACCCTGAAGTGAGGTATGCTTGGTTTCCTCTAGCTATTTCATACTCAAAAAATAATGATAATGAAAGGATGGTAGAAAAAAAAAAAAGGAAAGAAAGAAGAGGGAAAGGAGAGGAGGGAAAGAATGTAAAAAAAGGAATAAAAAGTAAAGGAAGGAAGGAAGAAAAAAGAAGGAAAGGTTGAAGAAAGAAAACAAGAAAAAGGAAAGGGAGGAGGAGGAAAGGTGGAAGAAAGTAAAGAACAGAAAAAGGAAAGAAACAAAAAAAGAAGAAAAATAAATAAAAGAAAGAAAAGAAAGAAAACAAAAGAAAGAGGAAGAAGATAAAGGGGAAGAAGAAAGGGAGAGAAAGGAAGAGAGAAAAAAATAAAGGAAAGAAGGAAGAAGGAAAGAAAGAAAAATAAAAGGAAAGGAAGGAAACTGAAAAAAGGAAGAAAGGAAAGAAATTTTAAAAAAAAGGAAACAAAAGAGGAAAGGCATGAAGGAATTAAAAAGAAGGAAAGATGGAAGAAAAGAAAAATAGAAAAGGAAAAAAAAAAGGAAGAAGAAGAAAAATAAAAAAAATAAAGAAAAACAAAAGAAAGAAAAAAAAGTAACAAATGGATAAAGAATGAAATAAAGAAAAAACAAAGAGAATAGGGTACTTAACAAGATACTCAACCTAGTTGGAACGATCGATGGGGACACCCATCCTATGGAATTTAAAAGAGTAGCTATCAAGGACCACTCAAAAAGAATAGCAGCCAGAGGATGAATGCTACACAATATTGATCTAAAGTCACATGCTTATCTGTTAAATTTGCTATATGCATTTTTTATATATATAATGATGATGGTTCATGTGAATAAAGTATGGGCTCTTCTTATTTGCATAAGATATATGATGCAAGGACCCCATGGACCCCATGTCATTATATTCTCTACATATGCTTTCTTTTGATTTCTTGCTGTCCTTGCATTATCATATATCTTATGCAAAAAAGAAGAGCCCACACTTTATTCATCAAACATGGCTATTGTGGATGCATGCTTGTTTGTTTCTATTATGTTTTGACAATAATGTCTACTTTGCATGGTTGATTATTTCCTTTTATGTTGCATATTATCAATTTTTGAATACTTCCTTTTATGCTGCATGGCAACAATATTGCCTCCTTCAATTATGGAAGTCTATTGTTTTGTCATCATAACCATCCATATCATGAGAAAAGAGACCTTTTTTTGACAAAAGGAGATTTGGCACACCAATTTAAATAATTGAAATACAAAATCCACAAAATTTTGTTAAACAATTTTGGGTTCTATCTTTATATCTTTTGTCATTTAAGGAGATATCTCAACTTTTTGATTTAATGTAAATTCTAAAATCCTATGTATCCTTTATATATGGCCAATAGCATATATATTTCAGCTCATGTGAGCTTGGAGTTGGAACTGTGAATCCTTACGTGATTTTGAATATATAGTCTTGAAAAGCAATGATCTGATCTACCGTGAATCCACGAGTTTGATTGTGTCAGACCTGACTTTGATATGTACCTGTTTGGTGCGTTGTGCTCTATTTATCCTTGCATATGTACTTTGTCAAAACTGTGACAATGTCCAGGCATTGTTTACCAAGGTATTGGTTATTTCTTATAGTAAATAGAAATATAAATAAAATCCTAATACACTAAAAGAAAAGTGATAAATGTCCAGGGCTTGTAACCAACTTTACATTAGCTGCTGTTGGAGAATGTGTATAAAATGTTGCCTCGAGAATGTATAGATCTGGCTGTGTCCGAGTGAAGAAAAATTTTGTTTTTAATCTAATTGATGGGGCCCTTTGTTTATTCTATAAGATATTTGTTGTAATAATTAATGAATCAGTGGGAGTTAGTCAATTATCAAGTGATGAGGTCCATGAGAAAGGTGTGGTTGTCAGATTAGTCGTCATTAATTTGATATTTTCAGTAAACCAGCATTATCTATGTCTATGAGTGCATATGCATGCATGCATATGTATGTCTATGTATGTGCATGCATGTACATGCATAATCTTTCATGTATTTTTCATGACCATCTTTTAGGAATAAGTAAGAACCCTGATTACAAAGTAATCTAAACAAGCTTAAACTACAGATCTCTTCTCTGCTTTTTTTTCAAATAAATAGTTTATATTATAAGGAGTATGACATACATCAAAAAAACCAACATATGACAATTACCTGATTTGAATTTTGTGCGATTACTCCCGAAAGATGCTTCTCTGTCAAGAACCTCCATGCCAGACCTAGTCCTTAGTGCACTTGGGCTGCTAGTCCAAGTTGATAATTATTGATGCTTGAGATTACTTCATCCCTTGTAATTTCTACTTTTATGAGATTAATCTGGGCACAGCTTGTTTCAAACAACTTAGAATATGTATGATCCTGGTTTGCGCTATTGTTCTTGTGTAATTTTGGTGGCAAATTGGATATATTGCTCTAGGACTTCTCTCTCATATTGCATTAATGATTTTTAGTCTTCTTATGTCTTGAAAACAGATATAAACCATTCAAATTTTTGAAGGATAAGAAAAAATATATTGCGGCTGATGCTAATGTTACTTTGTGTACAGGGTCACCAAAGAAAATAGAGCTGCAGGAGTGCTTGAGAACTTTGCAGAAGGAGAGAGATATGCAGAACATTCTGTCCGAAAATTTCTTCGCAACAAGAACCCTGAGATTATGCCATCTATTAATGACTTCTTTTCAAAGCCAAATTAAAAGATTGAAAATTGTTCAGACTTCTGATATCTTTAGTCCATGATTCTTCTAGCCTGGGTTTTGAAATGCTTCATTTTAGAAGCAATTGATTTTGTTGACTAGGTCAATAAACCTATGTTTGAGATGATGTTGGTTTCAATAAATTTGCTGAACAATGGATTTTATATCATTAATTTATATGATTCCACATCTTTAGTTTTCCACAAGAAGTATGAAAGGTTGTCATGGATGTGATTGTTGATGTGAAGGTTATGGGGGTTGGTATATCGAATGAACAACAGTCATGTATGTGAGCTGTGACTGAGCTACTTGATTCCTCTCTAATCTGTGGAGATTGCATCAGAATGGTTTTGTTGATGAATAGGAATCTTGAAAATTTTAGGTTTTTCTCTTTTCTTTTTCTGTGGTCTTCGTTGGAAGTTACTAATGAACCATCATTGGTCCGAACCCATCTGCAATCCTGGATTGATTTTAGCCAACAATTAAAAACACAGCACCTTATCTCTGTTAGGGCTGAAAAACAATCTCACCAATGTGGAAATGGATGTTAGCTTGTTGTAACAATTCATATCCATGTTTGTTTTAAACTGATATGGCACAAATTGGATGTTGAAAATGGATATAAATACTGATATTAAGGCCAAAAAATCAAAGATGCTAACAAGTTAATATTTATAACTGGTATCCTTTAAAGGTTTATGAGTGGTATATAAGGTTAAATAGGGTTACAGATAAAATTAAATATTGAGATAATATGTTCAAATTTCTTTCTCTAGTTAACCAATTGTTTTTACGAAAGCAAGCCATCAAATTCTCAATACTTTACTGCTATATATTATGACGAGTTTTTGCGATTTTGATTACGGAGGGAGGTCTTTCGATTAAGACAAAAGCTAGCTAGCCACTGAACTTTGATACCAATGGTACACTCCCCTGCCGCGAAGGGCAAGGTGTGGGGATTTGATACGAAAATAATCATTCTCAAAAGAATCATCCATTACACTACAAATTTTAATTGACTCCTAACCCCTGGCTTCATTTTTTTTTCCTTTTTCAATTGAGAATAAGAACTTTTCAATCAAGTATATTTTTTTAACAAAAATTATTTGACATACCAATGAAAGAAAAAAAAAATATTAATTAAAAAACTTTTAAAGCTCGGTATACTTAATTTTTTAAAAATAAATTCTAAATAATTGTTGATGATCATCGTTCGATCCATTAAATCATCATTGATAACCATTAAAGAAATAGTTAATAAAAAATTTTATGAATTGATATACTCAACTAATATATATATATATATATATACTTCTAATATCAATGTTATACATGTTTGTAGTTATATTAGCCAATCTTCTTAAAAAATTATATAAGCTGTAAACCCATCTTACCATCTTATGGTGCAAGTTGTTAATCTGGGGCTAAGATATCCATTTGTTGATTCATAAATTAAAATTAAAGGAAAAGAAAATTGAGGATTTGAGAGATATGTGCATTTTCCACAAATCTTTTGTGGTAATTGGGACTTGTTAGAATGACACATGGAACTTCAATGCAACAATTCATAAGCCTTGGAGAAACTAAAGAAACAGAGCAGTGTGATATAAACCCACTAAAACATCTCCCGAGACATGCCTGAAAGCTACTGTAAGGAGAATCATTTGGTATAGATTTATCTACAAGGTTCATAGGGTCATAACACCTGAACTCGGCGGTGGAAGTGGTTCATCGAACATCCAACTCCAACAGAATTTTTCAAGTCAACAATTTAATCAGATGATGTAGAAGATTGGGATACGACAACATCACTTCATCCGAAAGGATATTTGATTAAAACTACTACTCAGCTATTCTTAGTAGTTTAGTGCACGACCTCAATGTTCAAACAGCTTGAACATTTTGTAAATCCCTAAAAGTATATGCTAGTCTAGTGTTTCAAGTCATCATATATTTTTTTGGTGCTCTCTAGTCACTCAGGAGTCTTATACCCTGATACACGGCACCAGGATGAAGGTCATCCATGGTATCAACGCTTCTAAAGCCACTTAACTCTCTTAGGCCAGTCCAACCATTGCGATTAAGGAAATCACGGAAATCTTCTTGAGTGTAGATTGTCTTCTCCATGGTACGAACTGGTATGCGCTCAGTCTCATCATATATGCAAATTTTTATCGTTATTCCTGAAAAAGACAGAAAATATCAGGATCTAAGCCTCAGGAAATATAGTTTATGATGAAAGAAGAGTTAAATCATCATCAAAGAACTTGAATATGAACAGGAAATCAATTGGATGAACATTAATTTTTAAAAGACCAGGCAAAAAACATGGAATTAATTAAAGATTTTAAAAAGACATCCTGGACAAAATGCTCTGTACTGAAGCTTTCGCATGTAATCATTCCTACAATTTAGATAAATATACATGTGTCAATGCATTAAATGGTCAAATCAAATTTTAAAACATGAATTTCATTGATAGATCTGCATTAATAAGATGCATGCATCTCCGAGTATCATGATTGTAGAGTACGTGAGCAAATTTACTACACAAAAATAACCATCTTAACCTCATTGCATTGAAATGAGTTTGAATAGATGAGGTCCTGAGGACATACCACGATCTTACAAACCGACCTTAAATTGATGACTACATTGTATTTGTGGCATTTATACATTGGTAAGAAAACAAGGATGCCCCTAAACATTCATAATACCATTGTAGCAGACGCCTTTGCTGGTATAGAATCATAAATACAACAAAGCATGTATGTGCATGCACATGCATGCATGCACACACACCAGACATGTATGTGATCCTTCCACCAACTAGTTGCTTAAAATGAAAATGAAACAAATTGGTAAGTAGCAGTCTCATGCTGCCTTCATGTCATCCGTTAAACAGGTGGAACTATCAGGACGATGTCGTTGAACTAAATGATATCAGTTCAATCCCTCCGCCATGGAACTTCTGATTTCTCGCCCCTCATTCCAGAGCTCCAAATTTGTCCACTTCTCTTTATCAGCCATGACACTCAATCATCTAATAACTTCCTCCTCTGACTAGGCATTGCTTCACCACTTTTCTCCACCTTGGGCAATCAAAATTGGGTACCAGAGGGGAAAGGCATAAAGTGATGAGACTAAATAAAAGTTAGCAATAGATGGAAATAACTGCACAGAAATAAGTCTCAGGCTCAGCATTAACTCAAGAATAGTGGGGTTGAGACAAGGTAGGAATAAGGCAGATGAATTGAGTACTGGTCACAAAAATAGTGATTTACAAGCGATCAGGTGATGAGGTCATATTAATGATAGAGCTCAAATATGGTAGGGCAATGATTGAGAGAAGATGATATGATGGTTATGACAGCAAACGAATGATGGAGGGAGAGGACTAGTAGCAGGTGAAGATTTAAAGTGCGTTACCAATCAAATCTTTATTTTTCGGACAAAATCATTGCTGATTTAGAAGAAGCACAAATAAAACTGACAGATATAGTTGTGTTTGCAAAAAGACTTGCCCTAGAATCCTAGCAGCAGGAATTCAGCAGGCAGCACATTAGAGCAAGCCACATAATCCGCCATTCAGATTGCAAATCCCTTCACACAATTAATCATGATCTGTAGCATATAAAATACTTTGAATTCAAAATCAAAATATATGAAGAATTCCTACACATGTATCTGAAGGCCACGAAGGAATTATTACTTTGAGGGCAAGATATGATGATTTGATTTCATTTTTATCTTATGAAACCAAGATCAAGGATATTAAATTCTTGATTTTTAGGGTCCACAAATTCTTATTCATTTTTTTTCTTAAACTAACTCAATTATTGCCACCAATTTTATGGCCACATAATTTATTCAATAAGATACCTCGAAAAATAAAAATTGTGATTTTTTAGGTGTTAAATGTTTACATCATGATCAACATTTTAGATTCTCCATATGGATGACCCACCTGGTAAATTGCATTAAGAAGGTTTGGGTTTTGGTGTAAATTCATGTTTTAAGGGATCTGACGAAGTTTTATACTGGCTGTCAGCTACCTAACGTAATCCTCCTCTGGGCTTGGGACCGGCCTAAATGAATTGAGTTGAGTTGAGTTGAGGGCTTTGGTGTAGGGTAATAAATGGAGAGGAGGATATGGGAGGAGAATGATGAAGGACCAACAAGAGAGGACATCGAGAAAAGTGGAAGGAAATGAAGGAGATTTGGTGTGAGGTAAATGAATACCTTGTTATATTAGTGTAACTCATGGAACATCATTTGCATAAAATCATTCTACCTTGAAAACAACTTGACTAGCTATCATCACAGGCCTACGCATGCTCACATATCCTCAATGGCGTGCGTGTGTGCATGTGCATAACAAATGCATGCACACACAAGCAATGTGTGCGGTTTGCCCAAGAGGAAGACGCATTTGATGGATGGCAATGGTTCTCATAACCATGAACGTGGAGTAGATATACCTAACACACACACATGCACATGTACACACACACATGCAATTATATGGTTTAGTCAAACGGGTGAAGAATTTGATGAATGGCAATAATTTCATGACTCACGACTCTGAGAGGACACGCACTTCACATTATTTTATGCACCTTGTTTCTTTCTTTTTTGGCCATTTATGGTAGAGTAAATATGGAGGAAGACATTTAGTTTTTAAAAGAGGGGTGCACTTAGAAAAGCAGTCAAATGTATGGCATGACTTGCTTCTTAGTGAGATGCACCATCGCATGCATGAACATTGTTAACAACTTTTAAGCCCACAAGTTATAAATAACTCAGTTACCTTCCAGGCAAAATGCATGATGGATCATCCAAATCAATGACCTGCACTATTCAACATGATCTACAACATCCCAAATATCTATGAAGGTTGAACATGAACTGAACTTAAGCAAGCCCGCACTATTCAACATGAAATACAACATCCCAAGTACTGATAAGGGTGAATATGAGCTGAGCTTGAGCAAGCAGGCTGTGCTCAAGCTCAGCTTGCAATCCAAGCTTGAGCATGAGCTGAGCTTGAGCAAGCCCACACTATCAACATGATCTACAACATTCTAAATACTTATAAAGGAGAATATGAGCTGAGCTTGAGCAAGCTTGCAATCCAAGCCTGATCTTTAGTGCAGCTACTTCAAGCCAAAGCCAAGTTGAACAACTCATTTAAGTGATTGGTGAGAATAAAGGTCCCATAGGCTTTACTTTAAAAAGAGAAATATGCAAAGACATGATTTGGGATAATTCCACCATTACATGCCAATCTAAAAGCTTAAATACAACATTTTTTTAATATATTATGACAAATAAAGATATAACAACAACTGCTGCCACTGCTAAGCCTTAATCCTTTAGTTGAAGTTGGCTACATGAATCCTTTATAAATATAAAATAAATAAGAAACAAAGCTATAATTTATTTTTTACTTTTTATAATGTACTTTATCTTTATATATTTGATAAATAAAGATAAAGCAGATAATAAAAAGTAAATAATAAAATACATGTTTTATTTTGTATTTATAATATTTGAGCTTGATTGCACTAACAGATAAAGACGCGTCTCAAGAACAAATCATTTACTGCTTGAGTGAACTTACACTAAGCCGATTCTGAGCCAAAACAAGTTGCTCTCTTGTGTAACAATTTAGATGCCTAGAAAGTAAACTCAGATTCTTGAAAGGTTTATTACTTATTTCTCAAGTGTCACTTAAATGAACAATTTTATATTAATCTGCAAAGCATGGATATTTCACATGCAGTGTCTATCTCGGATACATTTCAAGGATACTTGTCGAACACATTGCCGATATTTGTGTCAAGTATTCCCATTTTCATTTTTTTAAAAACAAAACTCTTCTATAGTATGTGGATATGCACAAAATATTTCTCAATATTTCTGAAAATGAGGGAGAGGGTGTTTTCTTTCTTTAACATTTACCTTTAAAAAGTAAGCAGTTAATTTTGTAGTCTCTGATGTTAATATCAAAATACGCGGTATGAATCAGGGCTTACAGATTTAAATGATGATTAAATGATGAGCTTTTAATAGTTGAAGCTACCGTATAAAATATGGAGAATATTATTTTGATAGCCTACCATGCTTCATGGATGCCTTCTTACAAGTATACATATGCATATGTATTTGCATGTATATGTGTACATACGTATATGGCTATGCATGTATGTACAAAATACATAAGCGTGCGCACACACATATATGAATGACGTAATCCATTCATACTGTATCCCATATTTTTCTCAGTTTGTGGTATCAATGTAATTGCATTGTATCCTAGCCTTGTATTCACGTTCCTGCTACATTGGTAGTCACACAATGAATATCATGGATGATCAACAACATGACCTGCCATGCATAAAGGCACAGGTCATAACTAATAGCTAAGCTCTTGGAACACCAGAGCTTCCATGTATAAACACATGCATGCACACACACATGCTCATAAGCATATAGTCATGTGCAATGCTTGTCGGTACAAGAATCTACATAAAAACTTATCGATATTAAAATAAATAACATGGGAACATATGAAAGCAATTTTAATATCATGATCTTGAAAAAATGTGAAGATAAAAGATGAAAAGATTAGTTTCAGAAAACAATAAGCAATTGATAGTTTTCAATGTTTGACAAAATTCTTTTCTCAAGACAGGAAACATATATTATTTATTATTTAAGGGAATCCAAAAATGACTGCAGTCATATACTTAACTGGATAGGTGCTCTCTTTCTTCCAATAAAACTTACCAAAGTTAGATAAATATTCATTATTTAATACATCAATATACCTATACATTACTACAAAGTTAGATAAATATTCATTATTTAATACATCAATATACCTATACATTACTACATATAGAGTGATACATCAATCCATATACCATGAGGAGATTTTAGAATCCTAAGTTTCCAAATTAGGAGAGGAAGAGATGGTAATGACCTACCATCTGATAATATAACATTCTTGCATAGTTTGACCTACATGTCACAGGTGTGACTAAAGGGGAGCTGACTTCTTTTGTCTCTTAAACTTAATTAAAATAAACTGCATTGCTTCTTATCTGGACATCTGCATCAAATGATACTCATAAGCTTGTAAACTTATCAAATTCTTTTATTTCAGCTTTCAAAGATGGGTGGAGTGTTGGGTTTTTCCAATAGTAAGTTTGAGCCACCACAATGATTTTAGAAGGGAACAGCCAAGAATGTAGGAATGAAAATAAATTTGTGAAGTACTATTTTTATCATACTGTTAACTAATAGGAAAGTTTGGATGAGAATATGTATCCTAAGGATCTTGACAAACAATATATTTTAATGCTTTCTTTTATATAATACCTTAAAAACAAATATATAAGATATCCATCTTTCCTACATGTACCCATATCTCCTTTTTTTTCCCTCTCAACAAGTGAAATGCTTGGCTGTGTCAAGATTCCAATTCTCAAGCCTCTGTCCCCGCAATGCTACTTTGCTCTTGTTTTTCAACAGACAAGTTTGCTTATTTTCCTAGTTCATACGATAATTTATATTATTTTCAATGCAGATTTTAAAATTACTCTTTAGTTTCCAAACTCCATGACTATTAAGGTATCAAGCCAAACCTCTTTGCTTTACAAATTTCCACCTCAATATTTATGGCAATGTCAAGGTATGCCGAGCTATACTGAATCGCTCAGTATGGGTGTACCGAACTAGCACAAAACTGATATAGTTCACCATTTTAAAATGAAATGGGTCAGTATCATTCCAAACCGTCCTATATAGCTTAGAACTGCCTCATACCAACCACATACTAACCTTGTACCATACCAAGCTACCCCGTACAATAACAAACTACCTACTTTGGCTCGATATGGGGTGGTTTATGAGTTAAAACCTTCCATTTCACCTAATCGATATGCCGTTGGTTTGGTACAAGGTAACTAACACATCATCGATTCAGTATGGTACATCTGTACCGAACCATACTGATATAGTACCGATTCTCAAAATGATGAACTTTGGGTAGTATATAAATGCACTCACTTGTTTAGATGTACTCATCACTTAAAGACTTCTTAAAATAGGATGGTCTAATGCATGAGGCTCCAACCACTATATGGTCTTAAAATCAGATGTATGTTATCTTACCCTCTTATACAAAGAGGCTATTTTCACGCTTTGAACTCGTGAAACTTGATCAACAATGTGTTATAATAATAAACCACCATTTAGTAATGACAACCTATAGATAAACCCAATAGTTTGGTCTATGTTTGCATCTATGCACAAATTAATCAAAACATTATATAATGCATTTGTCAAATGCTAGTAATATACTTAGCATTAAAAGTTTGTAGGAGAAGGTTTGAATGAAGACTCGAGGAGATAAAGACTATTTTAAGAGCCCTACGAGATGCATATCCTTTAGAATTGGCATGGATTCAACATCAATATATGATATTTTGGTGGGTGGGAGGGTGATGATAAATCTTGAGTTGACTCCTTGTTACATGACTACGTAGCCCATGCTATTCTTCACCTTATGAAAATTGGAAAAAGAAAGAGAAGGCTATCAAGAAAGACTTATCAAGAAATATTACAAAGTTCGTACAGAAATGTTGAGTTGTCATGTAGTTTTTCCTAGTACCGAATGGTTGAGGTAATAGCAAGGTTGCATAGTTGGTCTTATGGATTTTGGGAAGAGGGGGGGGGGGGGGGGGGGGGGGGGGAGCTAAAGGTAGGAAACGAAAACTAATAAAAAGTTCATGATCAACCAACTAAGATTTTTATCAACCTTCCTTTCTTCTAAACCATTTCCTCGAAAGCATAAGTATCCCATTCAAGGTAGTAGAAAGACAATGAGATTTCTAAACTTCTCATGTTTGTTATTCAAGTTTAAAAACTTTTGTTTCACAAGGAAAAAAAAAATCACAACAATAAAAAAGAGTGGCCTAGTGCACAAGACTCTCCCTGTTGTGGTGTATCGGGAGAGTTAGATGTATACAGCCTTAAACTCACATATGAAGAAGTTTCCATGTTTCAGGCGATGAGATCAAGATCACAATAGAGCAATCTTACCATTGTGCTAAGGCCTACCTTCGAAATTCACAATACCAAAACCCAAAATTCATGCTCGTCGTGTCCTCTTTTGCGCTTCTAATACTAGATCTTTCATGGTACCTCCTACTCTGTTATGCAAGGTTATATTATTTCAGTTAGTTTCCATCGAACCGTAAAATTTCTTCGACAAAGCTCTCAATAAACCTACATTTAGAAGCAAGGTTTATAATCTTGATACTAGACCTTTATTGATACCATCTTGATAGAGTGAGTGTATTTGGTATAAAGCACGGTTCAGTACATTGATACTCGGCATGCCCCTTGTACTATGTACTAGTTCAAGACCAGTAACATATGGTATGCCTAGTACACAATGATACAGGCGGTACAATATATCATGTTTAGAAGTATTGTCTTATAATTCATATAAAATTGTGGGTCCTAACCCTATCTTAGAAAATCTTCCCAAAGTGACTTGCATCGTTGATGCATCTAGAACTGATTTTATACTTCATTTGTCACATTCTTACATGATGAAATAGTATAAAAATTACTTCTTACCTCTTGTACCCAATATTGCAATTAAAGACTGAATATATAATCATGCCATCTACAAGAGCACGCTTGTGCTGTTTGGAAAACAATATTCCAAATGTTTAAAATGTTGCAGAGAAATTAAGAAAAAGAGAAAATTACAAAACACATGTATAGATTATGTTTAACTGTTGAATTTGGGTAACCATTACACAAAATCCGAAAGAGATTTATGGTAGGTTGATAGAAAATATGTAAGCATTTAATATTACCATCATCAAGATGAAGAGAATAGGTTCCCAGTGGCATGTCCCTATCAAGGCTGCGTACTACCTCATCTTCATCCTCCAGCCAAAATGCCCTTCTAGTCCTTATTCCAAATGCTGATTTGATTGCATCCTTTATTGCTTCTGCAGTGCCATCAATACCAATCTTTCTAGTGTAGTCTCCCCACTTGACTAAAATAACCCTTCCACCATAAGAGGTATGGTTATCACCACCTACCAAAAAAGAAAAAGTGAAAACAAAGGGAGGTCAAGCATTACTTTTCCAAAACTGCCAATACATCCTTATGTAGTAATTTGTTCTATCAAGATAGATTGCAGAAGGTATCGTATCCAAACTAGATAGCAACATCCAATCTGAAATTAGTTTGTGACACAAAAAGTGAAACCATCTGCTCACACTCTGCATCAGGTCTTTAAAGATTTGGTTTCAATAATATTTTTCCACACCAAGACAATATCCAAGAAAATTTCATGCTTCCAAAATAGTTTGTCAGAAGAAATCAATAAAGAAGGCAGTAAAAAGGATTATCATAGACTGCAACTAAAGGTGCATTACCATTTGCAGGGGTGTCTCTCCAATTCCAAGGGGGGACACCACTGGCCGCCACTTCATCAGCTGCTGTTATGGCAAGAGGATGTCTTTCATGATCCAAACTCCTGTCCACATTGTGTGTTGACCTACCACTGCCTGATATTCACGAAATTATTTTTTCATTAAAAAATTCAAAAGGTTAAATATAGATTTTATGGCTAAATATATTTATTTCCTAGCAATGGCAATATGCAAAGTTCACGAGTTAACCCAGAAGCAAATTATCACATGAAATTATGGCTTCATGTTCATGTGATGAACAGGTCAAAGGCACATCATATGTTCATAAAGCAAAAGGCATATTTGATGAGTACAAATCAGAAATATAAATGACCAGAAATATTACTAAAGAGCCAGCACCTAAAAATAGGTTGATTTAACCAAGGTTCCAACTTCCAATTAATATACATATTGTATAATACAATTTCAAGGCTTAGTATTATGCAACTCCTCTTAACATAATTTTCTTGAAATGCAGCTCCTTGCTATCTAACATACGGCTATCTCAACTTAAAAACTTGGTATCTACCTTCCCATAACTATCCATAATAATGTGATTTATGGAACAAACTCATGTTCATGGTTTGAACAATCATCGGAACGGGACAGTATGACCAATATAAACCATTAATGCAAAACCAGTATTGGTATAGGTGTCAAGATGCTAAAACTCTATGTACCAGTATGTACCGGCCATCTTAGTCTACACCAGTATTTACCGTTGTTTACAAACAGTACCATACCAGTGTACATACCAGCATGTACTGATAGTTTTTCCTTTTTTCAAGCAGTAAATTCTTTATGTACTATCACTACCAGTACCATACCAGTGCTGCGCTGTTCCGATAGAAAAATGATATCAGCTGGTATTTAGAACCATGCTTATATTGAATCTCTTGTTGCACATTTTGAGTCGTGCCATTTAATACCCCCTTAATATTGCATTGCATTAAATATGCACCACTTTGATTCGATTAGTTGCCTTTGGTCCTTTGCCTTGTCTTACTCAAATCTAATCAACCTACCATCATCTAACAACCTAACACAAAATGATCTGCGATGTAGTAGGCAGAACATTAATTTGTAAAGAAAATTCAAGCTTGAAGCAAGCCTTTGTTGCTGGTGCACTGCAGGGAATGTCTCACCATTGCTTCTTGCATATCAATGTCCTCATGCATAGCCCTACACAGCTACACCCAGTTTCCTTAGCCAAAAAAATGCCATTATGTTCTTCCACATGCTAATTCAAATAAATGTTTTCTTCCATACAACACATTCACATAATCTATGCAGGAAACAACCTCAATAACCTTGATGGTTGGCATGCCTGTATGAATGCATTTCAACTATCCCAAGCCTTGGTTCTACATCCTTGGTGTAACTTTGAATAATCACTAGAAATTATGATATTTTGCACTGTATCTTTCCAGTAATAACTTGCGAATGAAACTACTCTTTACTGTCATGTGCCTTGTCAGCAAACGATTGTTGAAGTCATCTAGAATTTTCTTTTGTAGATAACATGATATACCGGAAACCTAAAATTTGGAATAGAGTATCTGCGCCATACACTTGAAAATGGGCATTGGTATCTTGAGACTAAAAAAAAAAAATGTCCATTCATTCTTGCTATTAAAGGTTGTTTTTTGATCTGTACCACTCCACTGCAATGCCATACCGATCTGGGACCAGACCAGGACAAGTGCCAGTACCGGGGCTTTAATATGTATGCATAGCTTCTCCTTCCAAACCCTTTAAATATATTTTCTTGCTAATGAATTTTCAATTCCATGGCCTCCTTATAAAAGAAATATTTCTACAAGAAACCAAAACTAGTGATTAAATCATAGAAATTTCAATACAACCACTGATCAGTTTCCAGATTCCCTTTCTTTCTTTCTTGATTATTATGCTTCTACCAGAATGCACACCAAAGCCCAGAAGGAAAAAAATTACATGGCCAAATAAGTTGTTTTTTGATTGAGCCTTCAGTACTTCAGCCTTTACAGGACCACATTCTTTTTGCATTATTGCTCTCTTCACCCAACATAGTGTTTCTGCTCTCACCATCATTTTATTATACCTCTTTTACCGACATAATGGTACAGCATCTGTTATATTGAGGAAAAATGGATGGTGCTACTGTGAATTCTGTTCATTAACAAAACCAAATAAAAAAATCAAAATAATGGGGAAAATAAGAACTTATTTCAGGGCTCCAAGAGGTAGGCTGCATCAGCTAGATAAAGAGAGAACAAAATAGTAGCTCAAAATGTACTAATTGCCTTCAAAACATCCAAAGCTTCATCCACTTATGGATTAAATACATCAAGTATCTCATAAATTCACACACATTGCCATAAAGAAGTTCAAGTATTGTGTTCTATAAACAAAAACTAGCAAATTGCAAGACCAAGATACATTTAGCTCATCAAATTTTTTTTCCTTTCTGGCACTTGCAATAAATACATTTTGGATCATTATATCTAGAATATGATGATCAATGTCAAGGTAACCTACTTTGGGACAAAATGAGACATTTCAATTATATATGAAACAGTAATGGTAATGTGGCATTGGACACCCTATATGGATCATGTCTACAAGCTCTAGCTACAGCCCAATCCTATCCTAAACCCAAGCCTTGCCCAAAGCCCAAATAGTCTCGACTGAATCAAG
The DNA here is from genome assembly GCA_900491605.1 of Calamus simplicifolius. NCBI lineage: Eukaryota > Viridiplantae > Streptophyta > Magnoliopsida > Arecales > Arecaceae > Calamus > Calamus simplicifolius. The sequence goes on from UESW01004049.1 coordinate 385,924, forward strand.
CTAACTTGCCTGAAAATGTTGGGTCAGAATCAAGCTCAAATCTCTTTTTCCCCTCATCTCCCTACTCTCTCACACTCATAGTGGATGAATGAACGTCAGAACTCTTCAATGGTTGACAAAGGAGAGGAATAAAAAGGTGGTGACCCCTTTAGGTGAATATAATGAAGAAGGGGAAGTAGAAGGGAAGGTGGACTAACGGAAGAAGAGGTGGAGCAAAAGAGAAATAGGAGAGAGAGAGAGAGAGAGAGAGAGGAGGGGGACTGACAATGGGGAGGAAAAGAAAGGTGGTGGCCATGTCAATGGGGCAGATTCTGGAAGGAATGGTATGGGGGAGCAGTAGCACAATCCAGAGGAGAACTACAATAGTAGAGCAAGAGTGCATGAGTGGGGTAGTGAAGAGATGGGATTGGGGATAAGAAGTAAATTGGAGCTTTGTTTGAGATATTCAATTCCATCAATCCATTTTAAATGGATGATGAATATTAAAATACAACAAATAACATAAAAGTATAATTTTTATAAATTAGTTAAATATTATTTAGGCTTTAGGCTAGGCTTGAACAGGACCTAGGGCTTGCTCAAATCCAACCCAAAATCCTTTTGGGCTTTAATTTTTAGGCCCGGGCTCAACCCAAATCTAAAAAGTCTAGCCCGTAGCCTAACCACAGATTGACCTGGCTCGACAAGTCTCAAGTAGGTTCAGGCCATTTCCATCCCTAATATTATCTAGTCCACTGAATATTGTTGGTTATAACTAATGAACATAAAAATCAACCACTGGCAACTTGTGAAACCACGGTTAATATAATATTCTATGAACCAAATACACTCCAAGTTGCATGCTACAAATTTATCTTTTCTCAGCTTTGGTGCTTGCACTAATAAAATGCTCCCATATTCACAAGCTAGCCATGTCCAAAGTTCTTATTCCTTCCCTAAAGCATGTCAATTCATGCTAGATACTTTGGTTTCCCCTCAGAAAACTTAAATCCATATGCACCCCAATGTACACCAAAGCAAAATGAATGTTAACTTCTCCCATGAGTTCCTTTTTCTTGCTTGCATACTTGCCTGGTAATAATACAATAACTCTTTTTCTGTATAGAGAACGATTTATATTCACTGATTGAGATTTAGCCAAGTGGGAAATATCCAGCAGGCACAAAAAAAAAAAAAAAAAAAAACCTAGAATTTTTGGCATATGTTTTAGTGTATTTCTCTAATGTAAAAAAAATAAGGTAACTATTAAGCACTCTTAAGACCTTCGTGACTATCACATCCTCTCATGCCCAAATGTTTCTATTATATACCAAACCATTTGAATTCTTTTCCAATGGATTGCATATATTTTTGGTATTCTCTCTAACTAAGAAATCCTCACCAGGTGTCAACCTCCTCCCATCCAATCATATGAAACCTTTCTTATGTGCATTCCTTCTAGCTTGTGTGACAAAGTCTATTGTGTTACCCTTGTTTTTAAAAGTTTAGGTCTCTACATGGTAAAGATTTTGATGCATGCACTTAGCACAAGGCTGCTCTTCAACCATCCCAAGCATAACCACATATCAATCCTCGTTGTGCATCATGCTAACTTGCCTTCAACCCAATGAGTTGTAAAATGGCCAGTTTTTAATATCAATAATAAAGCCTTAACTTTCCCCTTAAGTAATCTTCTAGCATTGAGGGAACCATGCATGGCATGTTTTCATTCATGATGCATGACATTCCAATGAAAAGTAGGATGGCCTTGGCCTCCATAGAGAAATCAATCCAACGGATTGCCTTAGATTCATCTGGAGAACCACAAGCCCAAGTACCTCTTTTGTGATTTCACATGCACAAGGACCGCTTAATTGATGCCTTTAACATGCTAGACACCTAAGCTAATTACGTTCAACTTGTTCCAATCCAAAGAAAGCTTAAGTAAGACCAAACATTTAGACCTTCATCAATGCAACTATTTGTCAAATATGCATCCAACTATGCCTCAAAATATGCTGCTATAAGGTTCACATTAAGGAATATGAATAAGTTCTCACAAGAGCCTTTATCACCTTAATCTCATCCAAACTATTAAAGCTCCCAATGCTAAGCCATACTCATTATATTCTTCTCCTTTTTTTTTTTTGGAAAAGAATTTCTTTTCCTTGTTATTTCTTGAAAATGCTTGTAGAGTGATGCTATGTTTATTAATTGAAAAGATGTGGTCTTCCACATATGAAGCACTCTATAGCACCTAGATCTTCTAGTCCTAGCCATAGCCATTTCTTGTTGTGACAACCCCTAGTGGACATATTGCCCTCAACCTTGTAAGCATGCATGACCACATCTTAGTTGCTAAAACCGAGAGCAGCTACATGTGAAGGTGTGAATGCAAGGGAAGCACTTAGGAAGTAGGCATGAGTTCAAAAAACAATTCCAACTATTAATGTCTATGTCATGCTTAATAATTGGTTCACCCTTGAGATTTACAATAACTTAAGTCGTTGCATATGTTCACCTAATGTCTCAAATCCCTTGCCATTGAAACACTTGGTCCACCTACGGTCGGACTCCAGCTAAGAAGAAGATGAGGTTGTCCACCATTAGCATCCTCTTGATGCCAAACAATAGCAGCAGCAGCAGCAACAACAACAAAGCTTTAATTCTAAATTAGATAGGGTTAATTACATAATCCTTTTTCTCCATTGCGCTCGATTAGAAGTCATACTTTTTGTAAAATGTAAAGATATCAAGTCTTTCTATAATACTTCTCTTGTGATTTTCGATCTATCTCTACTCCTCATTCCCTCTAAATATTTTAAATCATTCTTTAATATTAGTGCATCCCTAAGTCTATATTGTATACATTCAGACTATCTTAGTCATCCTTCTCTCAATTTATCCTCAGTTAGTGTTACCTCCATTATTTTAGAAATGACTTCTTTTCTTACTCAATCTTTTTTATATTATCATACATCCTTTTGCCTCATATTGATTTTGATAATTACAAAATAATTAAGTACGATACTAATGATCTTGTGATTGAGTTAAACAAATTTCAGATGAATCATCAAGAAGATGATATTACTTCAAATCAAGATAAATTACAAAGGTAAAATGAAAGGAATTATAGGTAATATATAAATATGCTGTAGTGATTAAATTATTTTTTAATGAATTTGGATTTTGTAATCACTGGACGATTTTTATATGTTTATGTTTGAACGTTTTATTTGACAAAATGACTTTCAAGTTTAATTATATTTGCATTGTCTTCAACTGGATTCAATCGTCTTACAAATCTCTATTTAAACTCTATGTTGTTTTGAACATTTCCTTGAAGTCATTTCTTTTTGGCATTGAACGATCGAATTGTTTAAGGCTCCCTGACTTTCTCTTAATTCAAAATAGGTATGCCAGCTTGAGGATTTGGGCTGCCAATTCTATGCTGTGTTCAGTCTGCTCCATGGCTGCATATTTGTTCATAAAATTGGTATGCCAGCTTGAGGTTTTGGGCTGCAGATTTTATGCTGCTTTCTGTTGGCTCCCTAATGCTTAAATTCGGTCTGCTGGTTTGGGAGATTAGAATACCAATTCTTGAAGGTTTTCGGTTTTGGGATTTCCTGTAACTCCATGACGTTAAAGTTGGGCTACCGGATCTCCAAGTTAGCCTGCCGGTTTTTCAAACTCTTCGGTTGGAATTTTGCATGGCTTCTTGTGTTAAAATCTAGGCTGCTGGTTTCAAGTATTGGCATGCTACTTTATGTGCTGGTCTACCGGATTGTAAAAGTAGGCTGCCGGTTTTGGGAACTAGGCTGCTACTTTTCTTCTGGTTTGCCAATTTGAGAAACTAAGCTGCTAATTCCCCTTTGTATTCGGCTGGTTCCGTGGCTACTTTGTGTTCAACGAATCGTTCCACCAATTCTTTTGTTGAGGCTTCTAAAATTCTTCAGTTGAGCATCTAAACTCTAGAGTTAGGAAACCAGATTTTTATCTTGGATGGCCAGACTCCTTAGCTAAGTTTGCAAGTGTTGTTGTCTCTCTCTTCTCTATTTCACAACGGTCATGCAACGGCTATATTTTTCTGTGTTGGTTATATATTGAGTTATTGAACCGTGATTCTCAAGAAGAAAAGAAAAAGAAAAGAGTGAAAAAATAGAAAGAAAAATCTGTGAAAAATCAGTGAAAGAAAAGAGAGAAAAATATTGAAAAAAATTTATTTTTGAGAAGTGTATTGGAGAGTTGCATTCATTGTTACAAAGTCACCAAAGTGCATTTACTTCTAATTCTTGCAGTGGTGATTAAAGCTCCAACAACCCTCTTTGAAGAGCATTCAAGCTTCATCAAAGGCTTCATTGTTGCTCCGGCATGCTTAAAGGAAGAAGCCATCTTGTGAAGTGTTCTTCAAAATTTGTAAAGTATATTTCTGAATATCTGCTCATTTCTAGGAGCTTATTGTATAAACTTGATATTATTGTGCTTGATCTTGTAAGGCTTGCTTGTGCCCGAAAACAAATGCTAGCCAAGAAGGCTAGGATTGTGTAAGGTCTCCTTGTACCCGTAAACAAGAAGACTAGCCCGAAAGACTAGTGTGTAAGGTCTCCTTGTACCCGTAAACAAGAAGACTAGCTCGGAAGGCTAGTGTGTAAAGCTTGCTTGTGCCCGTAAACAAGTTTACTAGCCAGGTAGGCTAGTGATGATGGTGAAATTTCCAAGGGGTTCTTAAGGAGTGAATGTAGGTGCATGGTTGGCACCGAACCACTATAAATATCTTGTGTTTGGTTGTGCTATTTGTGTTGCTTGCATATTATCTTCACCGCACTATACTTAGTTTATTTGTGAAAAATATTTAAGTGCACATACTTACTAGCTAGTCTATTAATTTTTCAAGAAACCCAATTCACCCCTCCCTCTTGGGTTGCTATATCTGGGCAACACATCCATCTCAATATTCTCATTTTGACTACACTTATTTCATATATATATATATATATATATATATATTGTTTTCTAACCACTCAACATTATGTACCATAAAGTATAGCCGGTTTTATGGCCATCTTATAAAATTTTCCTTTCAATTTGATAGGTATCCTACTATCACATAATATTCTAGTTGCACTCTTTATTTCATTTGATCTGCTCTAATCGTATAGACAACATCCTTCTCAATCTCGCCTTCTTATGAATAATCGATTCTAACTATCGAAAATGGCCATTCCTAGAAATTTCATAATCCTCATTTTTCACTCTATCTTCATCTCCATTTTTAGCTTTACTAAAATTAAATTTCATGCATTCTATCTAGATCCTTTGCTTCTAATGCACTTCTTTATACTTCCAACCAATGATTAATCCCGACCAATCCTCTTGATACTAAGCATAAGTGCATAAAACTAGCAACATATTTTTAGGAAGATATTGCATCTCCGACTTTTCTTGAGCTCTAACCAAGCGTTTGTGGAAAGGATAGTGCATATGCTGTCATTTCTTCACCTCTTCAAAACATAATGATGAAATTTGTAAGGGACATGACCATGATCTACTTAGATCCTCTTTGTCTTCGAAGTGGCTAGGATAACATCATTCTCTTGAACTTTGGCATTATTAAATTTCAAATAAAGTTAAGCAACATAGGCCTAGCCTACCTGACCCAATTCTTTTTATCAAGCTCAAGCTAGGGATCTCAACTCAACGGGTTAGGACCAAGCCAAAGATTTGAGGCCCTATTTTAAAATAGAACCAGCCATAGGCCTGGCAATTTTAAGCATGCCCAGCCTAATGTGTATATATTATATGCAACATATATTACATAATTAATTGTATAATTCATAACTATAAGTTTCAAATTATAAAATGGGGAAAAGAAAAGATGGGAGAAGTGGATCATAAATAGATTTGGGATTAGGGAAGGAAAACCTTAGCTTCCCCTTAACATCTCCACTGCTAAGCTAATGCTGCCCTAAGTTCATCGACTGAGTCCATCCAACCACCAAGAACCCCTTTCTCTCTCTCTACCTCCATGACATACCTTCTACCTCTCATTCGCTCTTCATTCTCTCTCTCCCTCCCTTTGCTTGGCCTCTTCCAGTCTTTCTCCTTTCTCCCTCTCCTCCCTTTCCAAGAGGCCAGCCACAAAGGTCATCCTAGGCCCCCACCTAGGCCTCTGCTCCTCTCTTCATGTCTCTCTTCCTTCCCACACCTGCCTAGCCTACTCGTCATCCTCTCTATCTTTCCATCCCCTCTTCTTCCCACCATAGGCCAACCAAAAGCCCAGATCCTCCCTTTCCCTCTCTAACTTTCCCCATCCCCTCATAGACGGGATCTACATGATAGATTCGGGTCAAGATGATTGAGTCAAGCCCAAACTAGCCCAACTTTTTCTAATCAAATGAATTGGATCTAGGCCTCTATAAATTACATCAACAAGGCTCGGGCTCAAGATTTTAGGCCCAAGGGAAGACTGAGCACCGACCAAGAAAAGCCATCTTGACACTAGATGTAGGCCCAGCTTGACTCCTACTTGACTCAGCAAATGCTCGTGACTAGTCTTAAACTCACCAATCACCATCACATCTCAACTTCAAATTCTAGCCCTTGTTCCTCTTCAAAGCCAAAAACAGTACCTTAACACATGAAATGGCTCAAGCTCATAACCTCACCTTGGTTTTAAGTTTGCAACATTAAGCTCCTAATAGTATCAAGTTTAGATATAGTTCAAACTAATGTGAATGATAAGGGAGTATTAAGCAAACTCACAATGCAAATATCTAGTTCAAATAAATAGAAAATTTCAAGACAATTTCAGCAGCAGTATTTCACCAAGCCTTCCAAAATCATCAAGTTGCAACTCTTCCTAGCAGCTCCAGCCTTCAATCGTACTTTCAAGTAACTCACTTTGAGATGTTATTTCTCCATGGCTCATTAGACTTGGTCATCCACAACATATTATAAGGTTGTCAAATGAATAAGCTATTCTTAAGGAAATCATGTTCAGCACAAAATGAGTAAGATATTGGCAACTAAATATATAAATATTACATTTTTTTATAAAAAAATTAATTGCTAATTAGAATCAAGAATTACAAATATTTCTTTAGAATCAAAATATGACTTAGACATTATACCTTAAAACAACAACTAGAATTTTTTGGAGTGTGAAAATTATAGCCATCAGATTATAGATTTATTGACTTAGATCACTGGGCATCTCATTCTCTGTGACACCGTCCCATCCCTCTCTTCTGCCCTCTCCAATTCTCTAACTCCCTATGCTTTTGTCTTGGCTCTCTTAAAGGCTCAACAACATTATCCCTAAAAGTCCCATTGCGCTAGATGCCATCCCTTAAATTCTCATGGCTTCTATGACTGTCTTGAAGCAACTACAACATCAACTGTCTCTCCCTCCTTCCCTCCCTTCAACTCCCAATTTAGAGCTTCCATCCAACTCCTATACTTCCTCCAATCAACCCCACACCAATTACTGAGTCAAATCAAGTCCTATTTGAGCCAGCCCATCATGAAATGAGCCAAGCATAATCTCAAATTCCCAGCTCAACTCAAGATCGGGTCAAGTTCAGGCTGCCATTTAGAATATTGAGTTGAACTTGACTTGGGATCAACTCATTCATGTTAGCCTCATATACACCTTACCATGGTATGCCCAGTCCTCTTCCAACTCGGTTCCACGATATTCCAACCTTCCCTTCCTAAACTCATTCCTTACTTAGGTTTAATATTGGTTATGGAAAAATAGCTATTCCAACAAACAACAACCCTTATTCAAGAATCCTTGCTTTATGGCCCTGCTAGTAATTAGCACTAGAGCACATGCCATATGCCAAACACTAAAGCTACCAGTTAGACATTCAGATTCACTCTCATTATATGGCACTAGGCAAGCAAGTATGACATAAGTGAGTATGCTCAAGTTTTTCACACAAGTTATAATTTGCCTCCAACTTCACCACAATCAAAGGAAATATTCTGCTTTCATCATACAGTAGCTAGAATTAGCCATTTGGCATAAATTGAATTGCCAATAGTCCCTTGACTATATTCAGCACCTTACTGATCTAAATTTATCCAAAAAGTCTGCAAAGTGTTTTGGAGACAACATTTCCCTGATCATACCACCAATTACAGATATTAACACACTACAATATTATTCATCTGAAGATCTTCACTCATACTGATATGACAGGAACAAGATGTGTTCTTTTTTCAAGTCTTCTGGTGAAAGCATGTCCAAATTTTTTCTCAATTTTGCCTATTGTTTAGACATTTTTCTTTTCAGTGATCTGTTACTTCTTGTTTCATCTTCTATATTTTCATGATAGCTTCCAGAGTTTTGTTTAAATTACAAATGATTACGATACAGAACCTGTCAAAAATCTTGACAGTATGACTGCAAGCTACATAAGCACTCTGTTGAGTGCAATAACACATGGCTGAGAAAGCAGAACTTAAACCAACCCTAGAGAATGGCATTCACAAAAGTACTTAAAAAGCTAAACTATGCAAACAGAAAACAATCAAAATTATGCAAAACCAAATAATTAACCATGTAAATAGGGAATTATCATGAATTCTAAATTGACAGTCTAATACCTTCCACAGACCCAAATGAAATATTGGCATCTTCAAGACCTACAAAAGTAAAAGAAAATAAATAAATAAATAAATAAAAGAATAAAAATCAAGCCGTCAAGGGGACAAGTACTTATAAAGAAAATCATGAAATGATAAGCATGCAGCCTATTAGAATTTATTAACATCCCAAAAGAGGTAAAAGATGGGAACATGAAACAGTGGCATTACAATTTAATTTTGCTGGAGGAAAGATCAATCACTCCATATATCTAAGGATAACAAATTGATAGTAGTACTAATAGTAATATAACAATAATGATAATAATAATAACAGAAAATTAGAAACTTGATCTGCGAACAAAACCAAAGTGCTCATGGTTGGTAACAGTTCACAGCTTAAAATATCCCATACACTTCTACATTGTTGATAAATATGTTATGAAGATAACATAGTGATATAGCGATGAGTCGTGTGAACTTCCTTTTACACTGAATTTTGTGTCATGCTCTATTCTCCAATGGCAGGAGTCCACTCCTGCATCTACTTTATTAAAATTTCAAATAAAGACAATTCATTAATTACTTTAATAAGACGAGCACTCTCTGGTGTTTATTTCTAACACTTCCCTGCAAGACATCAGGCCGATGATCCAAGGCAACTGAAATTAAAAAAAAAAGGAGCACTCTCCACACCAATTATCAAGCAAATACCTAACCCAATGGCCTGCATCCACTTTATGTCACTCCTGCTTTGATAGATTAGAACACTGTGAAATCAGTAATGGAATTAAAGGGATAAGCTCATGAATTTTCAAGCCAAAAAGAGCATTCACAAGATGTGGATTTGTGCTACAATAACAATGTGGATGAAGTTTCCTGAAGTTCTAGATCAATCTACTTCTCATTAAGCAGATCAGATAAGCTATGCCAGAAGCAGCAGGAAAAGCTATAGTATGGGATTTTGACACAGCCTTGACAATTTCCTTGTCCAGCTTTTGTAAAAGAATTGTTAAGTATATATAGTAGCATAAACATCTCATGAAGAGAAAACGTTTTGTGAAGCAGGCATACGATCCAAGATCATTTGCAAAGTCAGGAAATCAAGTTCAAGTATAATCCCCTTGATATCCTATTCTAATATCCAGCATTAATTCTTGGGCAAGGAGGAAGCAAGACCAGTGCCAATCAACACAAAATGACAAAACACCTATTCTCATTCCTCAATCAATCAGCCAAAGCCTTCCTTCAACTCAGAATTCGAAATTAACAGTAAATGCCCATTTAAAAGCTTGCATGCTGCAAATTCAAAAACAACCCAAAAAGAGGATCAGATGAACCATACCTTTATCAGAAAACTGCAGGTAAGAGTCAACCTTGGAGGCCGCGGGGCTCTTATAAGCTGCGTTCTTGCTCTTCTCCTTGAGCATCTCATCCAGCTCCTTGTAGTACGACATCTTCACCACTCCGCTACTCTTCGCATGATGCTTCGCCTTCTTGAATTCCTTCAGCAGGTTCCTCCACTTGTCGGTGCACATGGTCGGCGACCGGTCGAACCCCTTATCCCTCATATTCGCCGAGATCTGCTCCCACAAGTGCTTGTTCGACTTCGAGGTGTTAAACAGCCCGTCCATATCCCGCCGGAGGGTTATGAGGCTCCGCGTCTCCTCTTGGACCCAGGTCTCAGCCCGCTTCTTGGGCGCCTTCACCTCGTGGTCCTCCCCGCTACTGTCCGCCATGATCATCTGCTGCTGCTGCTGGGGCGGCGGCAGCTCCCCATTGCCGACGACCTGGATCATCATGTCGCGACTGTCTTCCTTGTAGTAATCGACCGAACGAGGCTTGTCAGACAAGTACATGCTCTTCCTCGCCCCCTGCTCCTCCTCCTCCTCCTCGTCGCCGTCGTCCTCTCGACTCCGGAAGCCAGGGAGGAGGGATTGGGAGAGGTACTGGTCTAGAGTGAGGAGAGACATCGGAGCAAAACAGCAGAAAGTTTGGTACCAACTTGGACTTCCAGAGGAGCAAAACCCATGTCTCGGATCACTCCAGCACAAGCGCCAGTAGAAATCGACAAAATTGAATAAAAGAGACGAGAAAGAGGCCTAAACGAAAGGAAAAAAATTGGGTTTCAGGAGCAGTAGGGCACAGTAGATATCGATATAATCGAAGACAGAAGACGAGAAAGAGATCGCGAGGAAGAGAAAATTTGGGATTTCGTTGTGTTTTAGGGAACGGAAGAGAGATCAAGTCTTGTCAACACGGCTAATGATTCGAAATCGGAAACCGAGGGGGTGGGGTTTACGCTGGGAGTGGGAACTGAGGCTTTCGGGAGGGAAAAAGAGACGAGTGAGAGAAAGAGAGAGAGAGAGAGAGAGCGAGTGGGGTGGGGTTTAACCCTTCGCAGGTGATCGATCACCGCTCTTGTAGGGGTCCTCATTTTAGATGTTATGGAATTCTTTTCTTTATTTTTTTGTTTGGGCTTCAGTAGGCTTCCAGGCCTGGAGGGCCCTCAAGGGCAGTCAATTTGGGCCTTAATTTGACCAATTGACGATAAAAACTATGAAAAAATCTTTGAACATCAAATGCGATACAAGTTGTATGCACCGCTTTTGATAATTGATATACACGATGCGCATATTAAAAATAAAAAAATAATTTTATTTTTAATTATAATTTTTAGCATGTGCATGCGCATGCGATGTATGCTAATTGCTGTGCAGCAAAATTTTTTTAGAAATCATATTAAGCGTTAGTCGGTGGTTTTGGGTTTGGATTCATTGTTAGGTAAAACTAGCATCATAAAATAAAATAGTGAAAAAGTTTTTATGCACTGCCTTAAGAAAGGTAGATGTAGATGTGAAGCTAGGTGAGACTTAAATTGCCTATGGAAAATAATACTCTCATCATAATTTGTAGAGCAAGAATAAATAGCTTTGGTCAAAGTTATATGGACATTCATGGCAAGGTTAGATAAATTGTATTCAAAGATCCCCCTTGAATTATCAAGACAATTAAACTAACCTGACTTCTTAATAGATATAGTTCAATCTAGGATATAAATGAACATATTAATGCATCAAGCTTTCATTTCTAAAATGTAGGATAATTGAAAAGAGAGCAAAGACATGATCCATAAGTGCTTGCATATGATTGTAATACATAAAAAGATCAGCTAAGAAAAACCAAATGAGAAAGAATTTGTCATCAACAATTCAAACTAATGGGAGACAATAAATATCATATAATATTTTAATGAATATGTGACACATCCTAATCCAAAATCATAATTTGTGGCTTAACAAAGAGTGCGTACTCCTTATGGTTGGTTGGATCACTCCATTTATTAATCAATTTATCATAATCTAATAATAATATAATTTAATGTAGGTAGCAATGATTATCGGAACAACTAAACTCTTCATTTAAAACTTCACATATATCATGAACAAAGTGCGACTCTAAACTTTCAATACTTCATATTTATATATAATCTTCAAGCAACACTTTAATACGTAAATTAATCAAAACTGGACTTAGTCTAACTATATTTGACTTTCCTTCTATTTGCTTTGTCCAAGTATGTTACCAAGTTAGTTTTTAGTCCCTCTATTTGAAAATTAAATAAATAAAGATAATGAGCCCAATAAATTTAATTCAACAAATCTAAATGATGAATAATGTGATTTTTATAAAAACAAAGTTTAAGATGTATTTATATAGTAAATGTTGATGCCAAGTCAAGTTCCTCCAACGCCAGGAAATAGAGACACTCCTTCTCAAAGAAGCTCCTGCAAAGAAGTCTCCGGAGACCGGCTGCACCGGTGGGAACCCTCCAACGCTCAAATAAGCGACTTGGAAACAGTAAGAGAAAAACTAACAAGAAGTTAAGAGAGCTTAAGTTCAGATCCCTTCCCTCGTTGCAAGTGTGGGCTTTTATACCTGTTCGAAGGTCCCCTTTTCCCTTTCCAAAGGTGGCTAATCCCGATGCATTGTTGTCCGGTAGTGGGTAGGTGGCCAAGCTGACATGGATAGGTCGTAACCGACATTGGGCATATCAGAGGTGTCTCACACTGCTTGCCCCCTGCCAGGCGCGGTGCCACAAGTGGTAGGTGGGCACAGTTGTGTCAGGCATGCGTCATTACGGACAGTGGCCACACGCAGTTGCAGATGGTTAGTGGGCCACGTGGCAGCTGCAGGTGGTTGGTGGGCCACGTGGTGGTGTCAGGTGGCTCGAGGATGAAGGGATCCCAGGGCCGCAGCCAAGGGAACGCGAGGGCCTAGACCGAGGGGACATGAGGTCCGAGGCCAAGGGGACTTGAGCCCAAGGCCGAGGGGACATAAGGTCCGAGGCCGAGGGGACATGAGGTCCGAGGCCGAGGGGTCTGGGTCCGAGGCCGAGAGGGCTCCGGGTCCGAGGGGACCACAGAGGCCGAGGGAGCCTCGGTGGCCGAGGGGGCCTCGAGGCCGAAGCTGAGGGTTTCGTCAGTTGCTCTCCATTAACCCGTACAAGGCTTGATCAGCATATCAGATGCCCTCTCGCCCCTGAGACGATGCGGGCCCACCCTTGCGAGGCGAAAGAGGTGTAAGTTCTCCAGTGGCTGATCCCGTCGTGCTGCCAATTGTCGAAGGGCACGTGTCCCTGGTGCAATGATGTCATAGTGCGAGTGACCTAGGCACTGAAGTGTCATCGTCTCTGCTAACCGTCAGATCTGCGGAGATCTACCTCAAGATGGGAGTGTCCTCTCGGAAGCCCCGAAAAGCAATCGCCATCATTGCCATCATGGTGCTGGTGCCAGTGACGCCTCGCTATTGGCCGAAGGCGAGGTGCCTCACGTGCCGAGCACCTGCGAAGGTGACTCCTCTTATAGTGGGAGTCCGCGGGGCCGGTTAGGTAAAGCTGGACGATTTGAAACTGATAAGTCGGGGGGAAAGTCTCGAGTCTCATCATTCTGCACTACAATAGTCTTCTTCCTCTGGCTTCCCTGACTTCGTTTTCCTCCCGAGAACCTGTTCTTGCTATTTTTTATTCCAGGTTAGTTCTCTGGTCATTCCCAGCCTCCATTAAACTTCTCCAATGGCTTCTTCCCCGTCTTGGCCTTCCTCCGCATCCTCCGAGGATTAGGTTTCCTCCTCGAGGCTTTGCGCCTCTCCATCTCCTGACCCCTCATGGTCCTCCTCCTCCACCCCTTTCGAGGACCATGTTCCTCTCTCCCAACGGTGAGTCGCCGGCCGAGCTCCTGCCAGGAGTCGTTCGGTGGCCGCCGGCACCTCCTCAAGGGTGGGGGCGAAATCCCCGATGGGGACCACCTTCATGGTAATGGGCCAGGACTTGGCGAACATTAGGGCCTGTTATCAAATCCCTAAAGACATTGGGCTCTTCCTTCCGACTCCCAATGATAGGGTAGTGTCTTTCCGACCCGGTAGGATCGTCCTCTACGAGGTCTCTCTCAAGATATGTCTCCACCTACCCTTTCACCCTTTTCTCCTTAATCTCCTCAATCGGTATTCCCTGACCCCTACCCAGTTGGTTCCGAACTCCATTCGGACTATCTGTGGCTTCATCGTACTCTACCACTTCCTCGGCATCGGACCCAGAATCTTCCTCTTTCGCAGTTTCTATACCCTCCGGCAACAGTTGGGTTGGTGGCTGTTTCAGCCTCGGCCCGATCGAGCCTTGAAACTCTGTCTCCCTTCCTCCGTTAAGGGATGGAAATCATGTTTCTTTTTTGCCGACCTCGAGGGAGCAAAGCCAAGGTGGGGCGATCCGAACCTGAGGCCAAACAAAGACTCATCAGTGATCCGGGGGACAGGGAGGCACTTGGGCAGCTCCTGATGGTCGAGATCCCCCGATACAATCTGCTTCTATCGGAGGACAACCTCCAGCTCGCGGGTATTGCCTTCCAAACCAGTGAGCGTCTGCAGACCCGACCCTTAACCTGTTTCTGCTTTTTCTTCTTTTTCCCCTTTTTTCTCTTCATTTTTTTTTACTAACTCCGACTGGTGACTCGCAGTGATGAAGATCCCCACTCATAACATCCGAAAGGCTGCGACCAAGAGGAAGAGGGCCCTCGAGAGTGCCAAAGGGCCGAGCAAAAGGTAGCAGGCCCCGGTCCCGAGCTAACCTTCAGCGCAGCCCTCCCCACCCCAAGAGCGCAGAGAGTCAACGGTCGGCCCTTCCGTCGACCTCACAGCCGACACCCCCCAGAGGAAGCAAGGGGGTTGTAGCAACGGAGCCTGCCGTTCCAGTTGTTGAGCCAGCCCAGCTGGCACAATCGAGCCCAGGTGAGGGCCCCTCCACAGCAACGGGGCCGGCCACGGAGGAAGCGCCAGTAGTTTCCAGCCCGGCGCCCGCGCCAGCCGAGGCTACTGAGGGAGGTGAGGTCAGGGCAATCCCTTCCCAGCCCTCAACAATGAATCACAGGCACAAGGCGGAGTGGCTTATCTCCCAACTCATCCTCCCCGAGTTCCAGGAGGAGCTCAGCCAGTTGGGGGCCTCAACCTTCTTCAAGGAAGCCTTCGTGGCTCTCGTCCGGGTAAGTATTCTGCATGACAGTAGCTTTTTCCTTGTATCCCATTAGCTTTTGTATGAACTTACTTTTTGATGCAGTCAGTGAACTCCCTGGTGGCCACAAGGGAGGTCATCAACCAGGGGCAGATCATCCTCCGCGAGGCTCGGCAGGAGGCTGCCGAGGCCCGAGCCTGAGCCGAGAGAGCGGAAGAGGCCAGGGAGGCAGCCAAACACCGGGCGGCAACCGAGACTGAGCGCGCTCAGGCGGCGTTAGACCAACTGGGGGAGGCCATGGGTGCTGTGACTACCCGAGACTTCCATATCAACACACTCACTACTGAAATAAAGGTGGCCGAGGAGAGGGCGAATAAGGCTGAAGAGGTGGCCAGGAGGTCGAATTCTCGTGCCGCGAAGGGGGAGGCCAAGGTCCTCGAGGTAGAAGCCGTAGCGGCCATTGCCGAGGAGAGGGCGACTGCTATCGAGGAGAGGGCAGTCAAGGCCGAGAGGAGGGCAGAAGGAGCTGTGGACAACTTCCGCAAATCCACTAGTTTCGCGAACGAGCTAGCCGAAGCCTTCGCGGACGTCTACCACCAGGGGTTCCGAGATGGCCGGGAGAAGGTGGCCAGGGTCCTCGATCTTCCTTGTGCCTTGGAAATAGAGCCGAACGAGGTGTCCGAGGGGGCACCGTCCGAAGGCGAGCCCGGCGTAGCTGATCCCTAACTTGTACTTTATTTTTATTTTTTTGTATTTAAGTCCGACTTGGTCGGCATTTTGTAGACACTTTTTGAAGTAATGAAAAATTCTTTTTAAAATCTGCTTTCATTAGCTAGTGTAGTAACTTCCCTCTCAGCTCATCGCCGTAGGACCCTTAGGGGTTATGTCAGCACTGGGAGGGGGGTGGCACGTCTGCCTACCATGAGCAAATCCACAACTTAGTTGCTATTTAGGGCCGGACCCCAAAGTGGGCGCCGAGGGTGGGCTCGAAGCTCCCCATAGCAAACCCGAGGTCGATGCGCAGGTGTGAGCCTTGTGGGAAGCCTGCAGCGCTGAGCTGCCATCGGAACTCCATAGCGGGCCTCGGTCTTACGGTGCCGATGTTGCATCAGGCTTAAAGTGCCGAGCTAACCTCGGGCTTTTGAGTGCCAATGGTACATCGGGCTTGAAATGCTGAGCTAGCCTCGAGCTTTTGAGTACCGATGGTACATCGGGCTTGAAGTGCCAAGATGGTCTTGGGCTTTTGAGTGCCGATGGTACATCAGGCTTGAAGTGTTGAGCTGGCCTTGGGCTTTTTAGTGCTGATGGTACATCGGGCTTAAAGTGTCAAGCTGGCCTTGGGCTTTTTGGTGCCGATGGTACATCGGGCTTGAAGTGCCGAGCTGATCTTGGGCTTTTGAGTGCGGATGGTACATCGGGCTTGAAGTGTCGAGCTGGTCTCGGGCTTTTGAGTGCCGATGGTACATCAGGCTTGGAGTGTCGAGCTAGTCTTGGGCTTTTTGGTGCGATGGTACATCGAGCTTGAAGTGTCAAGCTGGCCTCGGGCTTTTTGGTGCCGATGGTACATCGAGCTTGAAGTGCCGAGCTGGCCTTGGGCTTTTGAGTGCTGATGGTACATTGGGCTTAGAGTGTTGAGCTAGCCTTGGGCCTTTTGGTGCCGAGCTAGCCTCGGGCTTGAAGTGCCAAGCTGGCCTCGGACTTTTGAGTGCTGATGGTACATTGGGCTTGGAGTGCTGAGCTGGCCTCAGGCTTTTGAGTGCCGATGGTACATCGGGCTTGGAGTGTCGAGCTGGTCTCAAGCTTCTGAGTATCGAGCTGGTCTCGAGCTTTTGAGTGCCGATGGTTCATCGAGCTTGAAGTGCCGAGTTGGCCTTGGGCTTTTAAGTACCGATGGTACATCGGGCTTGAAGTGTCAAGCTGGCCTTGGGCTTTTGAGTGCCGATGGTACATCGGGCTTGAAGTACCGAGCTGGCCTCGGGCTTTTGATACCGATGGTATATCGGGCTTGAAGTGTCGAGCTGGTCTCAGGCTTTTTGGTATCGATGGTACATTGGGCTTGAAGTGCCATGCTGGTCTCGGGCTTTTTGATGCCAATGGTACATCAGGCTTGGAGTGATGAGCTAGCCTTGGGCTTTTGAGTGCCGATGGTACATCAGGCTTGTAGTGCCGAGTTGGCCTCGGGCTTGGAGTGTCAGTAGGCAGCCATCCGGAGTCGCACTCAGTCATGTACCTCCTCCACAAGGTCGATATTAGCTTGCAACTAGTTCGAGTTGTCCTCCTTGTCGTAAGACTCCGTCCGAGGGCTTGGGATGCCGATCTTCACAAGGATGATAGCCTCGGGCGTGAAGACAAGGCTGAAAGGGGTCTCTCCCGTAGGGGCCCGTGGCATGGTGTGGTAGGCCCACAGCACATTGGGAAGTTCCTCCACCCACCTTCCTTTGAAGTCGTCCAGTCACGCTCTGAGTCCTTAGAGAATAATGCGATTTGTTACCTCAGCTATGCCATTAATCTGAGGGTGTCCGACAGAGGTGAACCGCTGATGAATGCCTAGCTCGGCGCAGAATCCTCTGAAGGGTGCATTCTCGAACTACCGTCCGTTGTCGGTGACGAGGGAACGCAATAGTCCGAACCGACAGATTATATACTTCCAGAAAAAGGATCTCACTTTGCTCTTGGTGATCTTAGCCAGTGCCTCGGCCTTGATCCATTTGGTAAAGTGGTCGACGACCACCAGTAGAAACTTGCGCTAGTCGGAGGCCGGGGAAAACTGTCCCAGAATGTCCATCCCCCACTGAGCAAAAGGCTAGGGGGCCGCCAGGAGACTCAGCTGAGAGGTTGGCTGTCGCTGGATGTTGGCGTGTCGTTGGCAGCTGTCACACTTTCAACTAGCTCGGCAGCATCCACCTTCATCGTCAACCAATAGTACCCTTGGCGCAAGACCTTATATGCCAGTGCTTTGCCCCCCAGATGACACCCACAAATGCCCTCATGGATCTATTGTAGGATGTAATCTGCTTCCGTGGGGCCAACGTACTTGAGAACTGGGTACGAGAAGGGCCTTCGATAGAGCTACCCGTCCATCATCAAAAACTTAGGAGCTCACCGCCTGAGCAGTCTGACCTCAGCCGGATCTTCAGGGAGGGCACCATCAGTAAGGTACCGAGGTAAGCATCCATCCAAGAAGGTTTCTGCGCGACCGATAGGGCCTCCTCTATGACTTCGATACTTTGTACCTCTAGATGTTCCATATACGTTCTCCCCAATTTCCCGTCGGCCGAGGTGGCCAAATGTGACAGCGCATCAACTGGCATTCTCTTCTTTGGAAATGTAGCTGACACAGAAGTAAGCAAAATGAGAGGCCTGGGATTGGATCTTACTCAGGTAACGGGACATGGTTGGATCTCAGGCCTCGTACTCCCTAGCCACTTGCCCATAGATAAGCTGAGAGTCCGTGAAAGCCCTGAGATGTCGTGCCCCGAGCTCCTCCGCCAATTTCATCCCTGCCAGCAAGGCTTCGTACTCTGCTTGGTTGTTGGTGGCGAGGAAAAGGAAACGGAGAGTGTACTCTACCGCCTATCCCTCGGAGCTTGCGAGGATAAGCCTAGCTCCACTCCCCTAGGAGTTAGATGCACCGTCTACATGAAGGATCCAGTCTTCTTCTTCTCCTGCCTCTGCCGCCCCAGGGGATCCAAGCGTGATTCCTCTAGTTGTCCCTCGGTCTAAATGCACTCGACCAAAAATTAGCTAACACCTAGGACTTCATTGCAGACCTCAGTCGGATGGACAAGTCAAACTCCCCAAGCTTGATGGCTCACTTTGCGAGTTGGCCAGAGGTATCAGGGCGGGATAAGATCGTTCGAAGGGGCTGGTCCGTGAGCACCACAATAGGATGGGCTTGAAAGTAGGGCCTGAAGCGCTGAGCGGAGACGACCAAGACAAAGATCTTCTCGATCCTGAAGTACCTGGTCTCCACATCATGAAGTACCTTGCTGGTGTAGTAAACCAGCCTTTACGTCCCATCGGCATCCATGCATACAAGCACGGAGCTGACGGCTTCGGAGGAGGCTACAAGGTAGAGAAAGAGCTCCTCCCCACCCCTCGGCTTGGACAGCAACGGTGGAGTGGATAGAAATTCCTTCAACTCCTCAAAGGCTTTCTGACACTTCTTCGTCCACTCGAAGCCGTTGACCTTGCGCAGCGCCTTGAAGAAAGGCAGACACCTCTCCACCGACTTGGACAAGAACCAGCTCAGGGCTGCCACCTTCCCAGTTAAGTGCTGCACCTCCTTCTTGCTAGCCAGGGGCCTTATGTCAAGGATAGCTTAGATTTTATCAGGGTTCACCTCGATCCCCCGCCGCATCACCATGAAGCCTAAGAACTTGCCTGCTGTCACTCCGAAAGCACACTTGTGGAGGTTTAGCCTCATCTAGTACTGGCAAAGATTGCTGAAGGTCTTTGCAAGGTCGACGGCATGGTCAGTGGTACGGATGCTCTTGGTTAGCATATCATCCACGTATACCTTTATATTGCGCCCGATCTGGTCCTCGAAGACCTTATTCATTAGCCTCTGGTAGGTGGCCCCAGCATTCTTTAACCCGAATGGCATTACCTTGTAACAGTATATGCCCTTCTCGGTCACAAATGAGGTAGCCTCCTCATCTCCGGGTCCATCTTAATCTGGTTGTAGCCTGAAAAGGTGTCCATGAAGCTGAAGGTCTCATGACTAGATGTGGCATCCACCAGCTGGTCAATTCGAGGCAGCAAGAAGCTGTCCTTGGGGCACGCCTTGTTGAGATCAGTAAAGTCCACGCACATCCTTCAGCTCCCACTAGCTTTGCGGACCATCACAACATTGGCTAGCCAGTCGAGATAGTGGACCTCTCGGATGTGGCCAGCAGCCACCAGCTTGTGAACCTCCTCGTCGATGGCTTTCTGACGGTCGGGGGCAAAGCTTCTCTTCTTCTGCCAGATGGGTCGGCATTCTGGCTTGACATTAGCTGGTGGGAGATTACCTCCTCGAGTATAGCTGGCATGTCAGACGTCGACCATGCAAAGACGTCGGAGTTGGCATGTAGGAAGGCCAGAGGCTGATTGTGTGCCTCCTTCGGGAGTAGCACCCCAATCTGGACCGTTCTTGCCGGGTCCTCCTCCAGCGGGAAGGTCAGCAAGCGCTCGGCTGGCTCCTCCCTCCTCTCCAACTCTCGAGGGTCGAGTGATTCTGGTGCCGGTGCAGGCACCACCCCCTACAGGCTGGGGGCCATATGGTAGCAAAGTGGCAGCGGGTTCCGCTCCCCTCGCATCTTCCCGACTCCTTTGCTAGTGAAAAACCTCATGAGCAGCCTTTTGGTGGAGATGACTACATTCAGAAGGTTTAGATCGGGCCTTTCGAGGATGGCATTGTAGACCAGGGGAACCCGAACAACTAGAAAATTCATGAAAACCGTGCTCTGACATGGCGGGGTTCCAACTATGACAAGGAGGGTGATCTCGCCTTCGACCCTCATAGAATCTCCAGTAAAATCCATCAAGGGCGTGGTGACTGGCCGAAGTGAGCCAGGAGACAGGTTCATCCGGACAAACGCATTATAACTCAAAACATCAACTGAGCTCCCATTGTCAATTAAAATTCTTTTTACAGGATGCTTTACTATCATCATAGACACGACGACGCTGTCATCATTCTTGTTAACTACCCTCTCTAGGTCTCCTTGAGAAAAGGGGATTATAGAATCTAGTCCCACATCCCCCCGCGGCCTCTTGGAGATGCCGCCTGCCCCCCTGAAGATCATGGCCACCGTCTTCTCAATTGGGGTGTTGTTGATGCTGACCTTAGGAGGCAGAGGTGCTAACGGGCCGGGTGCACCCGGGTTACCCCTCTGAACGAACTTCTTCAGATGGTCACGTTGGATAAGGTTCTCAATCACCTTATTTAGCTGGCGATAGTCTTCAGTGTCGTGACCGTGGTCCTGGTGAAAGCGGCAGTACAAATTTTTTGCGGGGAATCTTGGGTTCAATGGAGGAGGGCGCTGGAGATACGGCTCACCCTCGATTTCCATCAAGATATGAGATATCGGGGCAAGCAAGGGAGTGAACGAACACTCCCTAGGAGCGAGCGCTCGCGGGCAGTTGTCTGGTCGGTGGGGAGGCTCGGGCCTACTGGGCCGGGCTTCAGCAGGCTCGGGACGGGCTTGCTTCTTGGCGGAGCTCCCGTCCGCCTCACGCCAGAAAGAGTCAGCCTCATCAGCACGGATGTACTTCTATGCCTGCTCAGAAGTTTGGCGTAGGAGCTGGGTAACTTCTTGTCGAGGGAGTATGCAAAACAGAAGGGGCAGTTGAGAAGTGGCCACAGAGTCCTCGAGGTTGTAGACCTCGAGGGCGGCTTCTTTGAACCGGGCGACGAAGTCCCGCAGGGACTCACCGCTCTTCTGCTGGACGAAAAATAGACTATCCGCCACTTGGGGGATCTTTCAGCAGGCATCAAAGTGAGCCAAGAAGGCCCTCTCCAGCAGCCGAAAGGAATTGATACTCTGTGGTGGCAAGCGGGAGTACCAAGCTCGGGCAGCCTTCCTCAAGGCGGCGGGGAAGGCAATGCAAAGCAATGAGTCAATTGCCCCCTGGACCTGCATGAGAACCTTGTAGCTTTCCAAATGGTCCAGGGGATCGGTGGTCCCATCGTACGGATCCAGTTGAGGGAGGTGGAATTGGGTTGAAATTGGCTCCTCCATGGTGATGGGACAGCAGTGGATGACTGTCGTAGTCCACCTCCAGCGGGTTGGTGATCCTGCGGCTGAGCTCCTCGAGCTGTTGGTTGTATTTATCCAATCGGTGCTCGGCCCGATGAGCTATTTGGCCATCAAAGGACCCCTCCCTTGAAGATTCAGAGGATGGAGAGGGGTGGCGACGTGCAGATGGGTTAGCTCCGCCTTCCTCCCACGCTGTCGCTTAGGGGAAGCGCGTGGCGAGAGGGGACCGGAACCTCCTAAAGGCCTCCTGGTGATGATGTCGAGGTAAGCACGGCGGTGTCGGACCTTCCGAAGGGGAGATCTCCCCTGAGAAGAATGCTAGTTGGGTTGAACCACCCTCGGAACTGATGACGGTGGCTCCGGCTGTGGTTAGTTGCTACTGTAGAACCTGGACCACTGCCACTAGTGACTGGACTTGTCTGGTGAGGGCGGCGATCCGATCATCTTGCTGCTGCACGGTGGTGGCGATGGTGGAGTGGGGACGTTGGACTGGGGAACAAGGGGGGCCTTCGATGGGTTAACCTCTTGGCGATGCCCCCCGGCATGGCTAATGGAAACCTTCTATGCGCGTATCACCACCATCTTCTTGAATACTGAGGGGAGGAGAATCTGCAGCTGATTGGTTTGAGCTTTCTTCTCTGTCAACCTCCCCCCTTCTGGTGTGCTAATCTGTTGATGCCAAGTCACGTTCCTCTAATGCTGGAAAATGGAGACCCTCCTCCTCGAAGAAGCTCCTATAAAGAAGTCCCCGGAGACCGGCTGCACCGGTGGGACACTCTGAAGCTTAAGTAAGCGACTTGGGAATAGTAAGAGAAAGAACTAACAGGAAGTTAAGAGAGCTTAAGTTCATATCCCTTTCCTTGTTACAAGTGTGGGCTTTTATACCTATTCGAAGGTCCCCTTTCCCTTTCCAAAAGGTGGCTAATCCCAGTGCATCGTTGTCCGATAGTGGGCAGGTGGCTAAGCTGACATGGACAGGTCATAACCAATACTGGGCATGTCAGAGGTGTCTCACCCTGCCTGCCCCCTACAGGCACGGTGCCACAGGTGGCAGGTGGGCACAGTTGTGTCAGGCGTGCGCCGTTACGGACAATGGCCATGCACGCAGTTGTAGATGGTTAGTGGGCTACGTGGCAGCTACAGGCGGTTGGTGGGCCATGTGATGGTGTCAGGCAGCTCGAGGATGAAGGGATCCCAGGGCCACAGCCGAGGGAACACGAGGTTCTAGACCGAGGGGACATGAGATCCGAAGCCGAGGGGACATAAGGTCCGAGGCCGAGGGGGCTTCAGGTTCGAGGCCGAGAGGACTTGAGCCTGAGACCGAGGGGACATGTGGTCCGAGGCCAAGGGGACATGAGGTCCGAGGCCAAGGGGGCTCCGGGTTCAAGGCCGAGGGGACATGAGGTCCAGGCCGAGAGGCCTTTGGGTCCGAGGCCGAGGGGACATGAGGTCCGAGGCTGAGGGGGCTTCGGATCCGAGGCCATGGGGGCTCCGGGTCCGAGGCCGAAGGGACATGAGCCCGAGGGGGTCGCAAAGGCCGAGGGGCCTTGGCAGCCGAGGGGGCCTCGAAGGCCAAGGGGGCCGAAAGCTGAGGGTTTCGTTAGTTGCTCTCCATTAATCCGTACAAGGCTTGATCAGCCACATCAGTAAATATATACATCTCTATCATAATAAATTTGTCAATATAAATCTATATTTATACTCAAATACTCAATTGTTTATATCAAATTTCAAAACTATTTTAACTCCATAGACTAAAAACTTTGACACATTTATATCATGTGATAGAATTGAAATATCACATTTATATCCAGTGGAGTATGCCAGAATACAATAATTATATTCAAAGCAAGTCAGAGTACCACATTTATGCTATATGATAGGGCCAGGTTGTTGCTTTATTACATTTATATCTTATGGTGGGGACAAAATAATATAGATTCTAAAATAATCATGGGTTCCTATATAATTCCCATTAATAAGGTCTATATTATAGTCAAATTGAGATTCATAATATAATATATATTTAATTCATAATATATTTATGTATTTGGGATCAATTATCAAGCAAGACAGTGAATTGGGTGAAAATGTGAATCATAGAGTTAAAGCATGTAGGATTAAATGGAGGAGTGCTTTAGGAGTATTGTATGATTGACGTATCGCATTAATTTAAAAGAAAAATTATAAAACCACTATTAGGCTAGCTATGCTATATAGAACAGAGTATTGGGCAATAATGAAATAACATATGAATAAATTAAGTGTAACAAAAATGCGCATATTAAGATGAATATATGGTAAAACTTTAAAATAAAATAAAAAATAAACATATACGAAAAATGATATGAGTAGCTCCAATTAAAGATAAAATGAGAGAAAATCAATTATGATGGTTTGAACATATACAACGAAGATCTTTAGATGCTCCAGTTAGAAAGAGTGATATTTTAATAGTCCATGGTAATGATAGAGGTAGAGGTAGACCTAAACTAATATGGACAGAAATAATTAAGAGAGATATAATATTTGTAATTTGATTATCGACTTAGTCCTAAATAGAGCAAAGTGGAGGAAGCAGATTCATGTAGTTGGGAAAAGGCTTAGATGAATTGAGTTTAGTTGAGTAGAATAATGTCATTGAATACTTTTTATTTTTAAACAAACCAAGACTTTTCAAATGATATTGATACAAAGATTTGGTACTTACAAAGTATACATAATTTACAATAACGTCTAATTTACAAAAAGGGAATTTTAACAAATAAAACTCCATTTGATTGATCCAATTTACATAAACATAAAAATGATTTACATGACAAGTTATAAGAATAATGTAGCTAATTTAAGAAATGTAGTGCAATATGCACTATTTACAAATAATGATCATTTGCAAAGTAATTTTAATAGTAGCACCATTAAAATTAGGACTCACATGATTGAAAAGAAGTTCCAATACAATCAATTTGAAATCATGATTATTTACATATTATTTGATATAGGAAAACTTTCGATTAATTTTAGGAAAATAATTTAAAATATAGAATGTTACTTACTTCATAGATATCAATGTTAAACTAAATTAATCACTTCAATAGAATCCCTGAAGATCTAGTAATTCAAAATCATATTGTATCAAGTTATTGCTAAAAATTCAAAATCATTTCTAAAATTCCTATTAACTTTAGTTTCTAAAATATTGATCATCATCGCTAATTTTTTGTGCTATTTTAAGTATGAGGCTACTTATTTTTTTCTATTTGCCCATAGAGATAGAAGGCAATATAGCAGAGCCTCTAATTTGAACAAAAATATATGAAAGTGAGAGAGGCTAAGAAAGGATAAAAGAGAGTGGAGAGATTTAGAGTGAGAGTGAGAGATCAAAAAGAGAGAAAAAAGAGTTAGAGGGTGTGAGAAAGAGCAGATATATATATATATATATATACATATATATATATATATATATATATATATACATACATATATATATATATATATATATATATATATATATATATATATATATATATATATATACATACATATATATATATATATATATATATATATATATATATATACACACACACATACATACATACACACATACATATATATATATATATACACACACATACATACACACATACACATATATATATATATATATATATATATATATATATAGGCCATGCCTCTATTCTAATAAGTAGAAGGTACCACCTCTATTGAGATGGTTTTTTGATGGGTCAACCTAAAGCTATTATAAGATGCCATAAAGAAAAGTACTTAAATAAGGAGATAAAATACTTCAGGCTCATTTGGCTCATAAGTAATGGTCCTTTAAAATTGAAATTCAAATACTAATTTTATTGTTAAGCATTGTTTAGATGAAAATAGAATTTGATTCAGATTCCATCTGAAATCAAAATTAGGTATTGAGAGCGTATAAAATCCAAAATATAACATTACAAGTTCTTTCAATCATTTATATAAGAAGAATATGTTGGCAAAATATGCCCCAGCTGTAACCAATCCTCTTCTTCCCTAACATTTTTCTCACCTGATACCTTAGCTCTCCCTCTCTCACCCAATGGCCTCCCCTCCCCCTCCCCCGCCCCCCCCCCCCCCCTTCTTGATGCAATGAAAAAAAAAAAGAAGAAAACCCTCTCCTGATTTCTGCATTAGTATCCAATCACTTTTCACTAGATTCTAGACCTTGTTCTTTAGAGGTATAAAAGTTACTCAAAAATCTATATTTTTCAAATATTATCTAATCAATACTTAAATAAAAAAATAATTTATCCATATTCCTTTGTATGTACGAAAGTAACTCTAGTATCTACTACTTATGTTCTTTTACATTATGACTTTTTGGATTATTTGCTAAGGTTTATTCATCTTCCCATAGTTTTTTTACACTATTTGACCTACTAGGCATGCTAATTATATACTATCTTTCTAGAAGCTTAATTTTCTTACCAAACTATATCTCCGGTCATACTTTCGATGTATATGTTTAATTATATATAAATTTTATTTTTTAATTAAAATAAATTTCTATAGTTATTATTTACTAATTAAATAATATTATACCCCTCTATAAAGCATGAATTATATAAGAAGATATTTTTATTTTAATTCTAGAATCTTACACAAATATTGTCTTATACTTTTTCTTTCTGAAATGCATCGAAAGTAAAAGGCAGATGAAAAGACGAATTGAGGAGGATTCATGAAAGAAAGAATTATGATGGTGTAGGAATATTTGAGAAAGATAAAAAAATATATTTAACCTAATTTATGAAAAATCAATTTTGACAAATTCTTAAAAGTCAAGTATTACCTTCAATTTAAATGATAACTTGGGAATGCAACTTATCCTTTTAACTTTGTGAACAGAGTAAAAGAATATAGGTAAGTAGGTTAATTTTTTTCAAGTTTTTCATAAAATGTTCCTACTAAAGAACATAGCCCTGTGGATATTCTCAATAAAATTATTTTTTTATTTTCTTAAGGTTAGTTTGATTTTGAAGGTATCATCTACAATTTTCAGCATATTTTAAAATACTTTTTGAAATCTGACCTATCCAAGCTTCTCTTTTAACAAGGTATAGTCACTTTACATATTTTTCTTTATATATATATATCTCTAGCATCGAACTTGCAGAGTCATCACCAACAAGTTCCCTTTCTTCCTTGGTATATGCAACAAAATCTCAAATTTGAAGCTTGATTCCACTACTAGCAGGTCTCTTCATACCCATTTTATGATATTTTAATTCATCAGTTTTATTGAAAAATATATATATATTGGTTGAAATTATTGATCTTGGTTATGGTTAATTGGGTCTATAATGGGTTTGTATTTTTGAAGTTTTTACCTAAGAAGCAAAAGAAATTCAAATTGATTCCAATTCCTAGACTCAAACAAACTAAACAACAATAATGAGAATTGATTTGATTTTGATTTCAATTTTCATGTGAACTAAATTAGCGGCGAACTATGTGATTTCAATTTTGATTTTAGTAGAATTCAATTCAGATTCTAATTCTAACTTTGGTGCCAAACTGAACACCCCTAAATATTCAAAAAAAGAACTTGGCAAACAAAAAGAGCGAAGGTGATTAAGGGATCATATGTTAGAATATATAGTCACTACTAATAGATAAGGTGAAAATATATTTTTTCTTTGGGTATAACTTTTTTCCTCTTTATTAATTTTCATGATTTGATTTGTCTTCAATTTCACAGTTGTTTTCAAGAGGACACTTTAGTCAATTGTTCTAAAGAGAGGAGGGTCTTGATCCTTTTTTTTCCTTTTAAAATGTTGACCATTTCAAAGTCTAGGCATAGGTAATGAAAACTTGATAGAAATATGAGTAGTTAAAATGTAGAGATATGGGATGAAAGATTGAAGCTACAATGATTTTTTTTTTCTTTTCTCTTCTCGAGATGGAAGGAGATATGAGGGAATTAAAGGGGAAAATGATGAGATAAGAAACAGTTAGAGACGAACTAGCATGAAATGGAGTTCTTATGATTATATTTTCCCAGCACATCTAATTCTCTCAAAATTATCTAACCTAAATATGGCACTGTAGCACTATCAATTGTTACTCTATACTTTAACAGTAAATATCCTAAATTAGTAGAGAATCTAAACTCTATATTTTAGATCTAACTAACTCTATTTGGGATAGATCCTAGTGCTGGTTGATTATTTAATATATATCATTAGATCCAATCCATAAATTTGAGATGCTATTATATAATAAAATAGAATTAATAAATTCACTTTG
The DNA here is from genome assembly GCA_900491605.1 of Calamus simplicifolius. Taxonomy (NCBI): domain Eukaryota; kingdom Viridiplantae; phylum Streptophyta; class Magnoliopsida; order Arecales; family Arecaceae; genus Calamus; species Calamus simplicifolius. The sequence goes on from UESW01004049.1 coordinate 414,043, forward strand.
TATTAGTCAAACCCTAAAGGGTTTTTGTTGTTAAAGCCTTCCATCCTTAGCACCTTATGGAGGGTAATCATGTCTCTATAATAACACAATTTTAAAAGGTTTCAATAAAATTCATATCTCTTTCACTTCTAAGAATCGGGTTCATATCTAAAGATTGGAGAGAGATTGCATCTTGCCTCCTCTCCATTATCCTCATTGCTTCTTTGATACCATAGTTTATAAGATTGCTATTATCTAATATACTAAATAGTACTAGATTGGACCTTTCTTCCTTTGTCACAACCCTCTCCATTTTTTTTTCAACACCATTGCCCAAAAGGTTGCCGTCAATTACCATACCAAGTAACATAAGACCAAACCAAGTTATTCCCTTCTCTTAGCCATCTCATCCCCTTTAACTTTTGCTTATGCTCTGTATGTGCGATATCGTATGATGATTGACTTAAATAATCTATTTAAAACTTTACAATTATATGAAATGAAAGAAAATCTTTCATGCATGATAATAGTATGGGTGATAAAGCTTGAGAAACCTTGAAAAACCTATGAAAGAGTGAATTAAAGCTACAAAAACCAAATTTGATGCATTTAGATCCATCATAGGGGAAGCGCAAGAAAGAATTTCTCTAGCTAGATATATCATTGCTTTATTATATCAAAAGAAAGGCTACCTCTCCCCTCCCCTTAACCCAATTTTCATTGGTATCTTTTTCTAAAAAGTTTTTATTACATAAGAAGGCCAAATTGCATTGACCCATGACTACATAAGGATGACTTGGATCAATTAGACTCTTACATGATTAGATTTGTATTGAACCCCACTCGAGCAAAGCTGCAATTAGAGTTGGTCAAGTCAACTTGAGGGCAAACAATAATCCAGCCTAATCTTTATTTTGCCTCAGCCTAACCCAATCAATACTGAACTAACCTACCAATCTTATTTTTAGCTAAATTTCATTTGAGTTGTGAATGGTTGGATTGGGATGCTTTTTGTTGGATAAATTTGTTAGGTTAAAGTATTAAGCACTAATTAATTTCAATTATTTACTTGCACCTAATTTAATAAGATTAGAATTATAAGTATATAAATATAAAATAAGTTATATGAAACATAGATATTGATTGAAAATATAATATATTTTTATTTATATATTGGATTAGGTTGGGTTAGTAAATTTGGGTTGGTTCAAAAGCTGTTCTTAACCTAATTAATTTGAGAGCATTGAAATATTTGAGCCCAAGCTAAATATACTTTATAGAACTTTAACCCAAACCAACCCTATTCAATGTGGAGGTTGGATAGGCAGGTTTGGTTGAGCCAAACCTAAGTTGCATTCTTGCAATATCTAATCCTCCTCCTAAGAGGTAAAAGATTGGAAGAGAAGATATAGTAAGCCAATAAAGAAAGAATTTGATTCTCATATAATGACTAATACCAACAATTTGAACCAATCCGATCATGGAATCAATCGGTTTGTTGCACCAAATCATGATATCTGATACATTGATGTTATAAAATGTCACAACATTTATAAGGGATGGATAATAAGAATAAACAATACAAGACAAAGAAACATATTGTAGACTCAGCATGATGGTATTATTGTTGATAGTATAGGTAAGACGGTGCTCATTGTTTCTATTCAAAGTCTTTTTATAATTCTACTAACACAGATAGGACTATAATTTTTAAGCCTAGTCTTAGCATTTTATGTAGTTGAAGCTTGATCTTTCAATCAATCACCAATTTTTTTAGGCTTAATTTATGTAATGGGCCCAAATCTCATAGATGGGATTAGTAAAATTTTAATGATTAGAATAAAATTATATATATTATTACAAAAGATCAATGATAGTGTGAACTTGCCTTACTAATGGCATTTTAAAGCAAACAATAATTTCCATCAATCTATAAAATCAATCAAAATAAATGAATTCAAAAAGGGGGTTTTTTGGCATAAGATGCATAATATTGTATTAATAATACATTAAAACCAATTTAGGGCCCATTTGGTTTACCATATAGGATTGGAATAGCATGGCATTGCCAAACTATGTACCTATTTAACTTGCTTGGCACTTTTGTAGCTATTCTTCATTAAGTCTAGCCTGCAATCAAGGAATTTAGCACTAAACATTGTCACACCTTCCCCAAAACACACAAATACAAAAAGAAAAGTAAAATGGAGTAGCACATGCACCAATCTTCCATTCTACTAATGAGGTAACAGTTTCAAGATTCATTTTTTAAAGCCATGTAATATAAAATTATAAATCTCATATGTTTTCTCACTAATATTTTGATAGTGTCTCAAATCATTATTAAACTAAATTTCTTTCTTACATGGTTAAATATTTACTAATGATAGCCTAACTGTTAAGTAAGTCTAAGCTTGATACAAAATTATAGGGTCAATCCATATCGTACCATGTCACAAGACATTATCTACAAGATTATCAAATGCTAAGTATTGACATAGTACATAAGCATCAAGGACCACCATATTCTTGAATATTGATCTACCTAATAAGCACTCCAGTATAGTTCTTTTATAACTTATCTTGATAAATTATACATGTATCCCTTTGACACATTTTCAAATCCACATACCATATTGACCACAAATTTGTGTTCTATTCTTTTTTAAACAAAAGAAGAATAACATAACGTTGAGCCTTATCACCATTGGAATTCATTAATATATCCTTAGATATATGTTAGCTGAGGTCTTCCTTAATTCATCTAAACCTTGACACAAATCACTTGATTATATAAAAGGGTCCTCAAGTTGTTACACTTAACATAAAATTAGTAAAATATGTCCCTTATGTTGATGTAACGCCCCAAGCCTGCCTATTAGTCCAATTAACTTCATTAGCCGAATGAAACTACATAGTCTAAAAACTTGAATGGAAGTCAATGAATAACAAGTAAACTGAGTCATAAGTAATCTTTTCCCCTTACGGGTCACTGTGACCCGGTGCTGCTGCAAGGATGGCTCCACACCATGACGAAACTCTACCATCATGCCATTGGGTAGTTTTTTCCTTTTGCTTACCAACTTTTGCACATTCGGATCAGTTTTGACTCCATTTGTAATGCCCCAAGCTACATGCTAGTCCAATTAACTCTATTAGCGGCCGATACCATATGGCCTAAAAATTCGAGTTGAAGTTAATGGGTAGGAGGTAAGCTTGAATCATAAGCATATAACATATTTCCTTATCATTCAATATCGGATTATTTTTGGGGTATTATACTGAATCTTAAGATATGTATAATATCCTAAATCACATAAAATGCTAGTTTGTGTTAGTTAAGATATATACAAATGTTTGGTTGAGCACACAAGACAATATCAACTTCCCGCAAGAACTTAATTAAGAGTAATCTAGTTTTTAGAAGAATAAGTTTACAAAGTACAGCATAGTGTACCAATAGCATAGGTTCTAAGCATGGATTGCAGTAGCCTCTACTTGACATGGTCAAGATATGCCATATTTGATCCTTTAGTCACAATCATTCTTGGCAAACCCTCCCTTAGCAAAGGAACCTAAAGTGTATTAACTCAAAGCTATGAGAAATAGATTCAGCACAAACAGATGAAAATGACCTGTAAGTTTGTTAAGTTAAACAGATGCCATGATCACTTAAACACACCAACCAGCCAAGTGAGATGACAAGGTACCAAGGGCCAATAATGCCTCCCATCCTTGTAAAATAGCTAGGTATCAGGACATAATACATCCTTAGTCTAAGGAATGAGTATTCAAGTATTACTCATCTAAGTTGTATATAACCAGAGACACACATCAACAATCAGTAGGAGACCTAATAGCTTCTGCAACTATGGATTCACATACTTAGCAAGGCAATTATGGTTAAAAAAAATCTAAAACACTAAAATTTATGCAAAGCTAAAGGGGTCATGTTTAGATATCAAATCTATAAATACATTTAACAAATCAAGGACATGAAGACAAATAACAAATACTCTTTGGCTTCATGCTAAAATAGTTCTACCCTTTTTTTCACTACATGTACACATAATGCAAATTATTAGCATTGAGCATGGCTCATTATTTTGATTTTATGTCACCGGGCTTTCAATTGGCACGTGCAAGCGCTCCCTATGGCCACTAGGTCCTTGGGTCTATCGATAATGGCGTTAGAAGGTCCCTCTCCTAACCAGCCTAAACCCCACAACAATGAAATAAAAAACCTCAAACCAAGTCAAACACAAAATATACGAGAAGCAAAGCCTTCCCAACCAAAGAATTTTCCACTAAGTAACTTTGGATACAATGAGGTTGCCCGTAGGCCAAACACTTCTCTCTGTCCCTTACGAAGATCACTCAAAATGCCCACCCCAACCTCACTTAAAAACACGAAACTGATCTTGATGCCTCGCACCCATGCACCTTTTGTGCGTATCGGTCTAGTCTCGTCCGCGTCCAAGCCCGCCTAGCCTAGACTTCTACATGGCCTTGATCTTTGCTGGTCAAGCCGTATGATCAAGATTGCATGCTAGGTGCTCACTGAATGCCTCCTATGAAGACCTACTGCCTTTCTTTATAGGTGGAAAGCTGCTGTCCTTTTTTGCATCAAATCCATGTGGAATCACCACCTCAAGCACTGCCTAAGAGTCCCTCCAATGTGTGCCACCTTCTTGACCATTGGATGCTTGATGGAGGGCCAAGATTGGCCCTCGAAACAGCTAGAACTCCCAAAATACGATACTGCCAGCTGTCACCACGTCCCAGCCGTGTGGTGTGCGTGCCTAAGCCGTGCACCGGACTGGGCCGCACGGCCGCCTGGCCGCATGCCCAGCTGGGCCGCACGCGCGCATCTTTCGTCTGGGCCATGCGCTTAACTGGGCCATGACCCGGGCTGTAACAATCCTCTCCCTGCTGAAATCTCGACGCCCTCGTCGAGCCATGCCAGAGCTCGATACTATAGTGCCGTGCTCCCTCCTGGCTTACCTCGTCGCTGCATACCTTAGCCCTCCTGGCCAAAGTCTTTCGGGTTCCAACGTGGTCGCCTGCCATGTGCACCCACTAACACCTCCCCGGTTGGATAGCCCTCTCGTTGAGCCATCCCGCCTGCTACCTCCTGCTACAGGCTGACATGCCTAAGCCTGCTACGCATGCATTGCCCCACTGCCTGCATGCGTTGTCACCTAGGTGCGACGTCGCCGTGCAACCTCAAGTCTGGTGATGGAGCACTCTACCCCAGCCCTTCACTGTCTTGCCTCGTCCCTTTGCTGGTATGAAGCAAGGATGTCTACATCTTCGGATTAGGATGCCTCTGCGATGAGGTATAACCTCGGCCTTGGCGTTGACGAAGAAATCCATGCCTAACACCATGTCGAGATTGTCGAGTGGCAGAACCTTCATGCTGCAGCGCCCTCGCTATGAGTCCACCTCCAATGTGGCCTCTGCTTAGCCCAAAGACTCCATCTCCTCGGAGTTTACGAGCTTCACCTGATAAGGCTTAGAAAGCATTCCTAGACTCAATCTGTGCGCTGCTCCCTGGCTCACAAAACTGTGCATCGCACCGGTGTCAACCAAGGCCTGTACTATCCTTCCATTGACCCGAGCCCTTACGTGCATCAGACCTTGGCTCTGCTCCATTGCGGTCAAGGTTCCCATCGCTAATAGTGGGGATAACCTCACTATTGGCCCTTCCTCTGAACTCTCATATGCCTTGTCTTCTTGGTTAGTAATGGCGGCTACTGTCGTCACTTTCCTTGGACACTCCCGTACCAGATGCGGTCCTCCGCAATGAAGCATCCGATGAAATTTTCTCATGCCTTCAGTTTTGCTGCTACATGTGCTCACACGTCCTCTTTCTTTCCTACTCGACCCAGTGATGGTGATGCACTCTTGCGCTTGTCCTTGCCCTTGCCATCACTACTCGAAGTTGTACTGCTGCAAAAGTCCACCAGCACCTCTGCTACTACGAAGGCTGAAGGAATATCCCTCACCTCCTTCCTGCGAAGTTAGTGTTAGTAATAGTGCCCTAGGCCTATTGTATGGACATGGTATTTTGAATATTTATGAACATTTACTATTATCATAATTTGCATGTTTATTATATAATAATGTCCTTGAATAATATTATGAATTATTCTAAATGTCCCTAATCGGTTATTGTTGTGGGAATAACATAAATTAAGATTAGTATGAAATTTGATTGATATTCATGGGATGAATATGTGTATGAGATACAAATCAAATTTATATGTATTTGTTGAGAACAAATATTGGACAAGACCCGCCTTGAGATTAATACATGGATCAAAGTCATAAGTTAATCTCTAGTAGTTGTGTCATTAAATCCTTAGACCTGAGATTGCCATAGTTCTCAACATGAGGAATATTATGTTTTGACATAATCAAACGTTGTCTTTAACCGGATGATTATAAAGATTATGATTGAACATAATAAGAATCATGTAGTGAGATGTGAGTGATTAAGATGGAATTTGTCCCTCTTATTATAAGAGAGATATCTCTGGGCCCCTCGATGATTGAGACTGAGAAATGCATGGCCATGCTCAAATGAATTGATGGAGATCAATATCATTTGTTTAGTCAGTCTAATTGGGTTTCGAGAAATTAAAGATAGAGAGATATAAGGTTGACTTTATCCATGCCTTATATTCTATCAAGATATCATGTGACAAAAGGATTATGTTAATAGCTACTTTAAGGTTGTCTCGGAACATGAGCTTTTCATTTAACTTGGGTAGTCATAATGTCTTGCTAGAGGCCGCTTATGACTTGTAGGTTCAAAATGTGATTTAGGCCTACTGCCAACGTTAATTGAACCTATAGGGTCGCACACTAAGAACGGACAATAATGGTTACGATTTGTTACTCTCTATATAATTTAAAATGATGAGATTATTTTAAATTACAAATAATAATTAGTTGTCATTTAGATTCGAGTTTAATTTTGAGAAAATTTAAATTCGTAATTTAAATTGTGACAAGTAATTAAATTGTTACATTTTCTTATTGGATAAGGAAATAATCCATAAAGTTTTTTTTGGTTAAAAATATATTCCTTATTTTGTAAGGAAAGGATTTAAATTGTTATTATTTAAAAGGAGTTTTAAATAAATATCAATTAAAATCTTAGTTAACCAAAATTCCTAGCAGGCTTGTATATATGTTCGATATATACGTTTTAGAGTCTGTGGGCATTTGAAAGGGTCGATTGGGGCATTTGAAAGGTCACGTCGATTGGGGCATTTGAAAGGTGATTGGGGCTTTTGAAGCGTCATATCTTTTGCCTTAAAGATGAAAAAAGAGAGTTGAAAAGGGTTCATTTTTGTGAAAAATGGAATGGTTGAACTAGCATTCAAAACCATTTTGGTGTCCGTTCGTGTGTGGATACTTGTAGAGGGTGATCGTCTTTCTGAAGGCAGCACCTTTGAAGATCCGAGAAAACCCAACACAAGAACAGAAGGATTACATACTGATTAAAAAGGTAATAACAAAAGGTAATAACAAAAGGTAATATTTTTGTTTATCCTTCTTTCGGTTTTTATGAAACGCATGTGATTCTTGGTGGGTTATAAATTTATTTTGTTTCCGCTGCAATTTTATTCCAATTAGATTGGGATTTTTCATTCCGTAACCCAACAGTGGTATCAGAGCCTCTTGCGTTTTCATAAAAATCGAAACTGCCATGTTTGATTGTATGTATGAGATGTATATGATCTTGGCATGGTTTGCGTTCTTGTATATATATATGATATTAGTGTTTGCACGAACGACATAGATAATAGGTTTTCTAAGGTGTTAATTGATGAATCTGTTTCCTGTAAGGATTCGTTAATATGATTAAAAATCCGAATGGGATATTGCAATTAAAGTGTTTAATATCTTGATATATGATTTCGGTGATGTCTTAATTAGATTAATACATGAACTGAATTCACATATCAATAAGGATTTATCAATTGCTGTTTATGGTGGTGCGGATGTGAGCCTTAAATTTATTGATGAGATCAATAAAATCAAATTTTAGGATGAAACTTTATTGTATCTCCAAATTTTAGGAACCGCAGTACTACCTAATCAGAGCGCCTTGTAAATTTAATTGGTTTTAAAAACATGCCTATTTTCTTTAATGCAATATGTATATGCTATATGATAACATGATATATTTTGCATGGTGTGTTGCTTTGCTTTGTATGGTGCATGGTATGGCCTTGTGACCAATATGATTGGCAGGTTTTTATTATTCTTTTACAAGGGTTGTAATTATCATATATATGGCCTGCGTGCTATTTTGTTTCATTATAATTTTTCTTTTACTTTTAGTAGTATTTGTTTATTTATTGTAATAAAGCAAGAAGACAAAGCAAACCATTTAAAATCCTGCAATCCAACCATGGTGATAGAGGAGCTAGGTGTCTATGCACATGATGATGGTCAAGTAGACATTATGGTGTTGCTCATTATTACCTAGGATTGACCATTGATCTTCATATTGGCTTATGAAGATCAATCTTGATAAGGTCATACTATGACATGTTTATTATATACATGTATGAGATGCTATGTATGATGTTTCATAAGTATGTGATGCTATGTATGATATCAATGAGTATGTGATACTAAATGCATGATGAGATCTGTTAATCTATCTAGATCCCTCACATAAAATCTTAAGTTGACATGCCATCCATATTTGAACACTTGTCAAGGCTTTTATCACCTTAATGTGGGTTCTACCAAAGTAGAAGTACATTGGGTTACATTAGTGAGGCAAGATGGGTAATGGTGCTACCCATATGTTTAAAAATGGTTTAACTTAATTAGGTTATCAAAACGGTTTTGGGCCTAATGGCATGAGATGGGATTTAAACATGCCGAGACATATGATGTCATAATCCCATAAATTTCTAAGAGTTGCATGAGTTGCAATTGGTAAGAGTTACCTACCTAAAAAACTTAATTTTAAGCGTCATGCCAAAGCTGACTTAAAGTTGAGTATAAATATGGATCTTAGCTCACTAAATTAATATGATTTTATCATTGAGGGTTGTTAATTTAGTGGGAGTTTTTCATAATCAAAATACTTAACGAACTTTGCATTTATTGTAGATGGCCAACAATGATAACAATTCTACTATGTCACTGCGATCAATCCTTGCGAAGGACAAACTTACTGGGACTAATTTCCTTGACTGGTTTCGAAATTTGAGAATTGTTCTCAAACAAGAAAGGAAGCTTTATGTCCTGGATCAACCTCACCCTGAAGAACCAGCCGATAATGCTTCTAGAGCTGAAAAGAATGCTTATGAGAAGCATCATAATGACTCTATTGATGTTGCATGCTTGATGCTAGCTACCATGAGTTCTGAACTTCAGAAAGATTTGGAAAACATGGAAACTTATGATATGATTGTCAATCTAAAGGAAATGTTCCAGCAACAAGCAAGGCAAGAAAGGTATGATACTACCAAGGCATTGCACTCTTGTAAAATGGCTGAGGGTGCTTCAGTTAGCGCTCATGTGTTGAAAATGAAAGGCTATATTGAGCACCTTGATAGGCTTGGATTTCCAATGAGCCAAGAGTTGGCAACAGATTTGATCCTAAATTCACTTCCTGATAGTTATGATCAGTTTATCATGAACTATAACATGAATGAAATGGACAAATCAATTTCTGAGCTGCATACGATGCTTAAAACTGCTGAACAGAATATTAAGTCCAAGCCTGGCCATATTCTGATGGTTCAAAAGGGAAAGGGCCTTATGAAGAAAAGAAAAGGAAAGGGTAAGGGAAGGGCTGGAAAGTCCAATGCTCAACCCAAGCCCAATCCTAAACCCAAGGCTAAAGCCCCAAAGGAGGGTGTCTGTTTCTTTTGCAATGAACCTGGTCATTGGAAGAGAAACTGCAAGCTGTATTTGGAGGATCTAAAGAAGAAGAAGAAGACTGGTGAGACCGGTTCTTCAGGTATTTATGTTATAGAGATTAATTTCTCTCCTTCTAGTTCCTGGGTATTAGATACTGGATGTGGATCTCACATTTGCACAAATGTGCAGGGGCTCAAAAGGAGTAGACAACTGAAGAAGGGCGAAGTTGATCTTCGAGTAGGCAATGGAGCAAAAGTTGCTGCTTTAGCTGTAGGAAGTTATGAACTTTCTTTGCCCAGTGGGCTTTTGTTAGTTTTGAACAATTGCTATTATGTTCCTACAATGTGTAGGAATATTATTTCAGTTTCTTGTTTGGATAATGATGGTTTTTCTTTTATTATTGAGAATAATAATTGCTCCATTTATCATAAAGACATGTTCTATGCAAATGCCGAATTACTAGATGGTCTTTATGTTTTGAATCTTCAAAAATCCAACAATTCTTCTGTCTATAACATAACTACTAAGAAAGTTAAGTCCAATGACTTAAATTCAACCTATCTTTGGCATTGTCGCCTTGGCCATATAAATGAGAAACGCATATCAAAACTCCATCAAGATGGACTTTTGAACTCATTTGATTTTGAATCATATGATACATGTGAATCTTGTCTATTGGGTAAGATGACAAAGGATCCCTTTACTGGACACAGTGAAAGGGCCAATGAATTATTGGGCCTAATACATACAGATGTATGTGGACCATTAAGTTCAGAAGCCATAGGAGGTTACAAGTACTTCATTACATTTACTGATGACTTCAGTAGATATGGTTATGTCTACTTGATGAGACACAAATCTGAATCATTTGAAATGTTTAAATCTTTTCAATATGAAGTACAAAACCAACTTGGCAAGACAATCAAGGCACTTCGATCTGATCGAGGTGGAGAATATTTGAGCCAAGATTTTTATGACCATCTTAGAAGTTGTGGAATCATTCCACAGCTAACTCCTCCTGGAACACCGCAATGGAATGGTGTGTCTGAAAGAAGGAATCGAACCTTATTAGATATGGTTCGATCTATGATGAGTCTAACAGATCTTCCACTTACCTTTTGGGGTTATGCACTTGCCACAGCTGCGTTCACACTAAATCGAGTTCCAACCAAAGCGGTTGAAAAGACGCCATATGAGATGTGGAATGGTAAAAAGCCCAGTTTGTCTTTTCTTAAGATTTGGGGTTGTGAAGCTTATGTAAAACGTCAAGTTTCAAATAAGCTGGAACCCAAGTCTGATAAATATTTTTTTGTGGGATATCCTAAAGAGACTAAAGGATACTACTTTTACAATCCCATTGAGAACAAAGTGTTTGTTGCTCGGAATGGTGTCTTTCTAGAAAGGGAATTTATTTCTAAAGGAACCAGTGGGAGCAAGGTACAAATCGAAGAGATTCGAGAACCACAAGATAACATTGAACCGCCTGTGGATGCTCAAAGTCAACAAACCACTGTTGACACACCACCTGTAGCACAAAAGTTACGTAGATCTGATAGGATACGTCATGAGCCCGAGAGATATGGATTTCTTGTGACTGATAATCATGATGTATTGTTAGTGGATCAAAATGAACCTACTACCTATCAAGAGGCTATGTTAGATCCAGACTCTGAGAAATGGTTAGAGGCCATGAAGTCTGAAATCCAATCCATGTATGATAATCAGGTATGGACCTTGATTGAGCCACCTGAAGGTACAAAGACTATTGGGTGCAAATGGGTTTTCAAAAAGAAAACTGACATGGATGGTAAAGTGCATACTTACAAAGCAAGGCTAGTTGCAAAAGGTTTCAAACAAACTCATGGTATAGACTATGATGAAACTTTTTCACCTGTAGCCATGCTTAAGTCTATTAGAATTCTTATTGCCATTGCTGCATATTATGACTATGAGATTTGGCAAATGGATGTTAAAACACGTTTCTTAATGGAAACTTACTTGAGGATGTGTACATGACACAACCTGAGGGTTTTGTACAACCTGAGAATTCTAGTAAAGTATGCAAGCTTCAAAGATCCATTTATGGTTTGAAGCAGGCTTCTCGGAGTTGGAATCTTCGTTTTGATGAATCAGTCAAAGAGTTTGGATTTATCAAAAATGAAGATGAACCTTGTGTTTACAAGAAAGTTAGTGGGAGCGCCATTGTATTTCTGGTCCTATATGTTGATGACATTTTACTCATTGGGAATGATATCCCTACCTTGCAGAGTGTCAAGTCTTGGTTAGGGAAATGTTTCTCAATGAAAGACTTAGGTGAAGCTGCCTATATCCTAGGGATAAAGATCTATAGAGATAGATCTAAGAGGCTGATTGGTCTAAGTCAAAGTACTTACATAGACAAAGTACTGAAAAGGTTCAGTATGCAAGATTCCAAGAGAGGATACTTGCCTATGTCTCATGGTATTACACTTAGCAAATCTCAGTGTCCTAACACAAAAGATGAGCGAGAGCGCATGAGTAAGATTCCTTATGCTTCAGCAATAGGATCTATCATGTATGCTATGTTGTGCACTAGACCAGATGTCTCTTATGCTTTAAGCATAACGAGTAGATACCAGTCAGATCCCGGTGAGAGTCACTGGACGGCGGTCAAGAACATTCTTAAGTATCTGAGAAGATCTAAAGATATGTTCTTGGTGTATGGCGGATTGGAAGATGATCTAGTTGTAAGTGGTTACACAGATGCAAGCTTTCAATCTGACAAAGATGATTTCCGATCGCAGTCAGGATATGTGTTTTGTTTAAATGGTGGTGCTGTTAGCTGGAAGAGTTCGAAGCAAAGCACTGTTGCTGATTCTACAACTGAAGCTGAATACATAGCAGCATCTGATGCAGCAAAGGAAGCAGTTTGGATCAAGAAGTTCATTACTGACCTTGGAGTGGTTCCTAGCATCACAAATCCTGTTGATGTTTATTGTGACAATAATGGTGCTATCGCACAAGCAAAAGAACCTAGGTCACATCAGCGATCCAAACACATTCTTAGGCGTTATCATCTCATTCGAGAAATCATTGAGAGAGGTGACGTAAAAATATGCAGAGTTCCAACAGATGACAATGTTGCTGATCCATTGACTAAGCCTCTACCACAAGCAAAGCATGATCGTCATGCTAGGTTCATAGGTATTAGATACATTGATGAGTGGGCCTAGTGCAAGTGGGAGATTGTTAGTAATAGTGCCCTAGGCCTATTGTATGGACATGGTATTTTGAATATTTATGAACATTTACTATTATCATAATTTGCATGTTTATTATATAATAATGTCCTTGAATAATATTATGAATTATTCTAAATGTCCCTAATCGGTTATTGTTGTGGGAATAACAATAAATTAAGATTAGTATGAAATTTGATTGATATTCATGGGATGAATATGTGTATGAGATACAAATCAAATTTATATGTATTTGTTGAGAACAAATATTGGACAAGACCCGCCTTGAGATTAATACATGGATCAAAGTCATAAGTTAATCTCTAGTAGTTGTGTCATTAAATCCTTAGACCTGAGATTGCCATAGTTCTCAACATGAGGAATATTATGTTTTGACATAATCAAACGTTGTCTTTAACCGGATGATTATAAAGATTATGATTGAACATAATAAGAATCATGTAGTGAGATGTGAGTGATTAAGATGGAATTTGTCCCTCTTATTATAAGAGAGATATCTCTGGGCCCCTCGATGATTGAGACTGAGAAATGCATGGCCATGCTCAAATGAATTGATGGAGATCAATATCATTTGTTTAGTCAGTCTAATTGGGTTTCGAGAAATTAAAGATAGAGATATAAGGTTGACTTTATCCATGCCTTATATTCTATCAAGATATCATGTGACAAAAGGATTATGTTAATAGCTACTTTAAGGTTGTCTCGGAACATGAGCTTTTCATTTAACTTGGGTAGTCATAATGTCTTGCTAGAGGCCGCTTATGACTTGTAGGTTCAAAATGTGATTTAGGCCTACTGCCAACGTTAATTGAACCTATAGGGTCGCACACTAAGAACGGACAATAATGGTTACGATTTGTTACTCTCTATATAATTTAAAATGATGAGATTATTTTAAATTACAAATAATTAGTTGTCATTTAGATTCGAGTTTAATTTTGAGAAAATTTAAATTCGTAATTTAAATTGTGACAAGTAATTAAATTGTTACATTTTCTTATTGGATAAGGAAATAATCCATAAATTTTTTGGTTAAAAATATATATTCCTTATTTTGTAAGGAAAGGATTTAAATTGTTATTATTTAAAAGGAGTTTTAAATAAATATCAATTAAAATCTTAGTTAACCAAAATTCCTAGCAGGCTTGTATATACGTTTTAGAGTCTGTGGGGCATTTGAAAGGTAACGTCGATTGGGGCATTTGAAAGGTCACATCGATTGGGGCATTTGAAAGGTCACGTCGATTGGGGCTTTTGAAGCGTCATATCTTTTGCCTTAAAGATGAAAAAAGAGAGTTGAAAATGGGGTTCATTTTTGTGAAAAATGGAATGGTTGAACTAGCATTCAAAACCATTTTGGTGTCCGTTCGTGTGTGGATACTTGTAGAGGGTGATCGTCTTTCTGAAAGGCAGCACCTTTGAAGATCCGAGAAAACCCAACACAAGAACAGAAGGATTACATACTGATTAAAAAGGTAATAACAAAAGATAATAACAAAAGGTAATATTTTTGTTTATCCTTCTTTCGGTTTTTATGAAACGCATGTGATTCTTGGTGGGTTATAAATTTATTTTGTTTCGCTGCAATTTTATTCCAATTAGATTGGGATTTTTCATTCGTAACCCAACAGTTAGGCCTATGCCCACCCCCGTAGGCCCACGAGAAAGTTAAAGAGTTTATCTTTCTCGGACAGGTTGGACACCTCCAGAAGCAGAGTGCTGAACTACGCCACGTACTTCCGGATGCTCCTTGTCTACTGCAGCTTGTGTAGGTTCTCTCGAGCAAGCCAACCCGTGTTGCTTGGTAGGAACTGACCCTTCAGTTCCCTCTTGAAGATCTCCCGTGCCTCAATCCTGGAATATCCTGCACGGTCATCCTCGATCGTTCTGATCCTCCATCAGAGCTTGGCGTTGCCCTCCAAATATGTCAAGGCCTGATCCACCTAATCGGCCGTTGGAATTTTTGCCGCACGAAAGTAGACTTCCATATCCCATATGAAGTTCTCAACCTCCGTCGTGCTCCTAACTCCGTTGAAGGCCTTAGGCTCCCGGACCTTCGCTTCCTTTGCCGAAGTGCCGACCATGTTGACTGGACTCTACTTCTCCTGCTTTTGTCGGATCAACTCCTCCTCCAAAGCATGGATCCGAAGCTCCAATCTCTCCTCCTTAGCCAGATTTGATCGTTGTTGTTGCATATATCGATGCTTTAGGTCATGAATCAGCCTCTTATGCGCCTCCATTAGCTAATTGTGTGAAGTCCGCAACTCGGTTAACTGCAGGCTCAATTCCGTGCATATAGCTACCAAATTTATCGTTGATCCATCTCCTGGATCTCCCACAATCCCCTCCAAATGGGTCACACGATCGCCAACCGCCACCATGCCTTGTGCTTGGAACTTGCTTCAATCGGGCTCTGATACCAATTATCATGGGGCTCTGATACCAATTATCATCGGGCTTTCAATCGACACGTACAAGCGCTCCCTATGGCCATTAGGTCCTTGTGTCTACCGGTGATGCATTAGAAGGTTCCTCTCCTAACCAGCCTAGACCCCACAATAATGAAATAAAAACCCCAAACCAAGTCAAACACAAGATATACGGGAAGCAAAGCCTTCCCAACCAGAGAACTTTCCACTAAGTAACTTTGGATACAATAAGCTTACCCGTAGGCCAAACACTTCTCTCTGTCCCTTAAAAAGATCACTCAAAGTACCCGCTCTAACCTCACTTAAAAATACGAAACTGATCTTGGCGCCTCGCACCCATGCACCTCCTGTGCATACCGGTCTAGTCTCATCCGCATCCAAGCCCGCCTGGCCTAGACCTCTGCATGGCCTTGATCTTTGCTGGTCAAGCCGTATGATTAAGATTGCATACTAGGTGCTTGCTAAATGCCTCCTATGAAGACTTTCTGCCTTTCTTTTATAGATGGAAAGCCGTTGTCCCTTTTCACATCAAATCCATGTGGAATCACCCCCTCAAGCACCGCCTAAGAGTCCCTCCAATGTGTGACACCTTCTTGGCCATTGGATGCTTGATGGAGGGCCAAGATTGGCCATCGGAACCACCTAGAACTCCCAAAGTACGATGCTACCAGATGTCATCGTGTCCCAGTCGTATGGCGTGCGCGCCTGGGCTTGCACCCGGCTAGGCCGCGTGCCTAGCTGGGCCGTGGCTCGGGCTATAACAATCCTTCCTCCACTGAAATCTTGATGCCCTCATCGAGCCATGCTGAAGCTCAATACTGCAGCGCAGTGCTCCCTCCTGGCGCACCTCGTCGTCGCACACCTTGGCCCTCCTGGCCAAAGTCTCCCGAGTCCCAACATGGCCGCCTGCCACGTGCACCCACTGATGCCTCCCCGATTGGATAGCCCTCTCACCAAGCCATCCTGCCTGCTATCTCCTACTTCAGGCTGACAAGCCTAAGCCTGCTACGCATGCCCTGCCCTAGTGCCTGCATGTGCGTCGCCTAGGTGCGAGGTCACCGTGCAACCTTAAGTCTGGTGGTGGGGCACTCCGCCCCAGCCCTTCACCGTCCTGCCTCGCCCTCCGCTAGCATGAAAAAAGGACGTCTATATCTTTGGATCAGGATGCCTTCGTGATGAGGCACAACCTTGGCCTTGGTATTGATGAAGAAATCTATGCCTAACGCCATGTTGAGATTGTCGAGTGGTAGAACCTTCATGCTGCAATGCCCTCGCCATGAGGCCACCTCCAATGTGGCCTCTGCTTGGCCCAAAGACTTCATCTTCTTGGAGTTTACGAGCTTCACCTGATAAGACTTGGAAAGTGCTCCTAGACCCAATCTATGCGCTGCTCCCTGGCTCACAAAACTGTGCATTGCACTGGCGCCAACCAAGGCCTGTACTGTCCTCTCGTTGCCTCGAGCCCTTACGTGCATCAGACCTTGGCTCTGCTCCATTGCGGTCAAGGTTTCGATCGCTAATAGTGGGGATAACCTTACTATTGGCCCATCCTCTGAACTCTCAGATGCCTTGTCTTCTTGGTTAGTAACGGTGGCTACTGTCATCACTTTCCTTGGACACTCCCATGCCAGATGCGGTCCTCCGCATATGAAGCATCTGACAAAATTTGCTCGTGCCTTCAGTTTTGCTACTACATGTGCTGATATGTCTTCTTTCTTGCCTGCTCGACCCCGCGGTGGTGACGTACTCTTGCTCTTGTCCTTGCCCTGGCCATCACTACTCGAAGTTATATTGCTGCAAAAGTCCACCAGCACCTCTGCTGCTATGAAGGCTGAAGGAATATCCCTCACCTCCTTCCTGCGAAGCTCGGCCTGTGCCCACCCCCGTAGGCCCGCAAGAAGTTAAAGAGTTTATCTTCCTTGAACATGTTGGACACCTCCAGAAGCAGAGTGCTGAACTGCCCCACGTACTTTTGGATGCTCCTTGTCTACTGCAGCTTGCATAGATTCTCTCGAGCAAGCCAACCCATGTTGCTTGGTAGGAACTGACCCTTCAGCTCCTCTTGAAGATCTCCCATGCCTCAATCCTGGAACGCCCTGCATGGTCATCCTCAGTCGTCCTGGTCCTCCACCAGCTTGGCATTATCCTCCAAATACGTCGAGGCCTGATCCACCTGATCGACGCTGGGATCTTCGCCGCACGGAAGTAGACTTCCATATCCCATATAAAGTTCTCAACCTCCATCGTGCTCCTGACTCCTGTTGGGAGATTGTTGAAAAATTATATGCCCAATCTTATTGATTTTGATGATTACCAAAAGCCTTGTGTACATTAAAAGATGTAATGAGTTTATTTACATGAGCAATGAATTTATTTAGAACAATGAATGAGAATGTTAAAGTATAACTTTAATCAATTGAAAGTAACTTCAAGTTCAATGTTTAAGCTTTCAAAAAGAAATTTTATACTTCATATGATAATCAATGAGTTTTTGGAACATTTCTTGAATTGATTCTTAATGTCAATTTTATTATATTCAAGTCAAAATAATGATTTAAAATGAATCTGGAACGAATTTAAAGTCAATCAAAAAACTTTCTGATTTTTGATACGTTCCGGAGCCGACTCTTGAGTTTCAGAGTCGACTCCACTCAGAGTACAGAAATGTCTGTCTGTCTCGAGTCGACCCCCGATCGACCCCCGATTCTGTCGAGCGACTCCATGAATGTGCGAGTCGACTCCGCTCAGACACCAGAGGTGTTTTTTCTGAGCACTTCGCGAGTCGACCCCCAACTTTTCATGAGTCGACCCCCGACTGTCAGGAGTCGACACTTCACTTTTGGTGAGTCGACCCTTTAACTTTCTGATCATTTCTATTTTTGGTATCACGACCTCGAGCCGACTCGCGGAAAGCATGAGTCGACTCCAGCAAATCTGGGCGAGATTTTTCCAAATGCCAACTCAGCGTCAACGGTAAGATTTTTGATTAACGGCTATTTTTCTTTGTTTCTAACGGCTATATTTTTGCAGAATCTATAAATAGAGAAGCCGTTTTCAAATCAAAGATATACAAAAAGAGAGAAATTCACTTCAAGAGAAAAGAAGAGAAAAATTGGAAAAATAGAGCTTCAATTGAAAAAATCCGAGATTCAAAATAGAGTGAAAGAAAAAGAGTAAAATCAAAGAAAGCTCCTTCTGTGTTCAAGCTCAACAATCCAAGGAAGCTTCAGAAGAAAATCCAAGAGCTATTCAAGAGCATCTCAAGTGATTTTCAACACTCAAAGAAAAGAGGAAAAGCTCAAATCAACTCCAACATACAATCCGTGAAGAATCCAAGCTGAGGCCCGATTCTACACTTCAAAGGAGTTGAGGAAAAGAAGAAAAGCTCAAAGCCAACCAACTGCAAATCAGGCTTTCCTAAACTTTATTTATATATTTGTTTATCTGCTCTTTGAGGAGCTTTGTAACTGAAAATCAATACTTCTATTCTTTGTGTCTAGTTCAATCTGGGGGATTGAACTAGTGGAGGTAGTCTTACCTCGGTACAAGCTTGGTAAAGCTTGGGTTAGGGTTTTTGTGCTGGTGAGCCCTTGAAAACCAGCTGGGTTCGTTGTGATCCCGGGAAAACAACAAGTTTGAGTTGTGAGCTTGTAAAACAACTCTGCTGTAATCTAGGGTGATTATAGTGTGGACCCAAGTGAATCTTGGGAGTGGACGTAGGTGTTGGTTACACCGAACCACTATAAAATCTTTGTGTTTGCCGTGCTTCTATTGACTCTTTCTCTATCTCTATTTATTCACTGCACTTTGTATTTGCATTGCTATTGCCTTCATTCTTATTAAGCAAACATTTTTAAAAGGCTAATTTTTAAAGAACCCAATTCACCCCCCCCTCTTGGGTTGTCATCTGGGCCAACAATTGGTATCAGAGCTAGTGCTCATTAGATTTTGATCACACGATCAAGAGCTAAAGTTCCAAATGGCAACACAAGTTGGATCATATGCTGAAGGTCATTCTACGAATAGACCTCCACTGTTTAATGGTTCAAATTATTCATATTGGAAAGCTAGAATGAGGATATTCATTCAAGCTTCTGATTATGAGCTATGGGGTGTTATAATCAATGGACCTAGTACACCCACACATGTTATAGATGACACTATTGTTCCTAAGCCCGAAAGGGACTGGAATGATAATGATAGGAAAATGGCACAGCTTAATGCTAAAGCCATGAATGTTTTGTATTGCTCCTTAGATGCTAATGAGTTTAATAGAATCTCCACATGTAATTCCGCAAAGGAGATTTGGGATAGATTAGAGGTTACCCATGAGGGTACCAATCAAGTAAAAGAATCTAAAATTAATATTCTTGTTCATAAATATGAATTATTTAGCATGGAACAATCTGAAACCATTGCATGCATGTACACTAGATTTACAGATATTGTAAATGGTTTGAAAAGTCTTGGTAAGACATATACTAACTCTGAACTTGTTCAAAAAATTCTTAGGTCATTACCAAGATCATGGGAAGCAAAAATAACAGCAATCCAAGAAGCTAAGGACCTCAACACTTTACCCTTAGAGGAGCTTCTAGGATCTCTTATGACCCATGAGCTGACTATGAGGCAGCATGTAGAGGAGGACACAAAGAAAAAGAAAGTAATTGCCCTCAAAGCTGCAAAAGAAGAAGAGAGCAGCAGTGATGATGATGATGATAATGATGAAGAGACTGCTCTCTTAGCAAAGAAATTTAAAAGATTCATGAGGAGAAAGAAACCCTTCCACAAGAAAAAATTTGGAGCTAAGTGGGAAGGAGAAAAGGATAAAAACAAGGACAAGGACAAAGAAAAAGAGAAAGACCCCTTGACTTGCTATGAGTGTAATAAACGGGGCACTTTAGGAATGAATGTCCAAAATTGAAGAAAGCCTACAAAAAGAAAAAGAAGGCTTATGTGGCGACATGGAGTGACAGCGAGGAATCTTCTTCCGAAGAAGAAGAACAAAAGGAAGTCGCAAACGTATGTTTCATGGCGGACGACAACGATGAGGTAAGTTCCGACAACCCTTGCGATAAGTTTGCTTTTGATGAACTTTTTGATGCTTTTAATGAACTTGTTGGGGATTTCAAAGTTTTGAAAAAGAAATACAAGATTTTGAAAAATGAAAACTTAACTTTCATTCAAGAAAAGGAAAATCTTAATAATGAAGTTAAGAAACTTAAATCTGAAAATGAAATTTTAATAAAAGAAAAAGAATCAATCTCTAATGAAAATGATAAACTAAGGAAAGAGGTTGAAAAACATAAGAACATAGTTGATAAGTTTACATTAAGCTCAACTAAACTAGACATGTTATTAAATAGTCAAAAAGTTTTTGACAAAGCCGGATTAGGGTATAACACTTTAAGAAAACAAAAATCATTAAAAATATTTTTGTGCGTGCTGGCCAAAGTAATTTTACATGCTTTAAATGTAATCAAAAAGGACATAAATCTTATGAATGTAAAATTCTAAAACCTAATAAAAACTTAAATGTTAAAGGAAGAAAATATGGGTTCCGAAAGGAACAATATTTGTTGGTACTAACCATGAAGGACCCAAGAAAGCTTGGGTACCTAAACATAAAGTTTGATATCATTGCAGGAATGTCTTGTGGCCAAGAGATCAAAGAGAAAGTGGTATCTTGATAGTGGCTGCTCAAGACATATGACGGGTGACAAAGAAGAATTCATCACCCTTGAAGAAAAGAAAGGAGTTGTTACATTTGGCGATAATGGCAAAGGCCAAATCTTGGGGTTTGGTAACATTCAAATAACTCCCTCCACATATATTGAGAATGTACTTTATGTTGATGGTTTAAAGCATAACTTAATTAGTATAAGTCAATTATGTGACAAAGGTTTTAAAGTATCATTTGAATCTTCTTTATGCACTGTAGCTAATCCCATTGATAATAGCATTGTTTTTATTGGAAATAGAAATGGCAATGTATACATGATTGATTTAGACAAATTGTCTACTAATAATCATTGCTTAGTTGCTAATAATGCTAATATGAATGAGATTGGTTGGTTGTGGCATCGAAGATTAGGTCACGCAAGCACACACCTGATTTCAAAACTAATTAGAATGGATTTAGTAAAAGGTTTACCTAAATTAGATTTTGAAAATAACAAAATATGTGATGCATGTCAGTTTGGAAAACAAACGAGAAGTTCTTTCAAATCTAAAAACATTGTTTCAACTTCTAGGCCATTAGAGCTACTTCACATGGACCTTTTTGGACCAACTAGAACCACAAGTCTAGGAGGAAAGAAATATGGTCTTGTGATAGTAGATGATTACTCTAGATTCACTTGGGTAATGTTTTTAGCTCACAAAGATGAGACTTTCTCGATATTCATGAAATTCTTCAAGAAAGTAACAAATGAGAAAAACACTACCATAGTGTCTCTAAGAAGTGATCATGGAACTGAATTTGAAAATCACTTATTTGAAAGTTTTTGCAATGAAAATGGTATTAATCATAATTTTCTGCACCTAGGACCCCACAACAAAATGGTGTAGTTGAAAGGAAAAATAGGACTCTAGAAGACATGGCCCGTACCATGCTATGTGAAAGTAAACTCCCGAAATACTTTTGGGGAAGCTATTAACACAGCATGTTACATCCTAAATAGAGCCTTAATAAGACCTATTTTAAAGAAAACACCTTATGAATTATGGCATGATAGAAAACCCAACATTAAATATTTTCATGCATTTGGTTGTAAATGTTTTGTTCACAACAATGGTAAAAATAATTTAGGCAAATTTGATGCTAAATCTGATGAAGGAATATTCTTAGGATACTCAACAACTAGTAAAGCATATAGAGTATTTAACAAGAAAACTTTAGTTGTTGAAGAATCCATTCATGTAGTTTTTGATGAATCTTTAGCAACTCGTTCCGAAAAATTTGATGATGAAGAAGATACAAACATATTGAAAAAGATCTTGAAAAATTAAATATTGATCAAGAACAAGACGCTAAAGATAATGATTCACCTAAGGATGATGATACTAACACTAATCATAATGATGTAGATCTACCTAGGGATTGGAGATATGCTTATAGTCACCCTAAGGAATTGATTATAGGTGATCCATCTCAAGGAATAAGAACTAGATCATCTATGAGAAATATTAGTAATCATCTTGCATTTGTATCACAAATTGAACCTAAAACTATTGAAGAAGCTGAAAAAGATAATAATTGGATGTTAGCAATGCAAGAAGAATTAAATCAATTCACTAGAAATAATGTATGGACCTTAGTTGAAAGACCTAAAAATCATTCTGTTATAGGATCAAAATGGATATTTAGAAATAAACTAGATGAAAATGGCATAGTAATTAGAAACAAAGCTAGATTAGTTGCAAAAGGATATAATCAAGAAGAAGGTATTGATTTTGATGAAACCTTTGCACCAGTAGCTAGATTAGAAGCCATTAGACTATTACTTGCATTTGCATGTCATATGAATTTTAACTTATTTCAAATGGATGTAAAAAGTGCTTTTTAAATGGATTTATAAATGAAGAAGTATATGTAGAACAACCACCAGGTTTTGAAGATCACGAATTTTCAAATCACGTTTTTAAATTGCACAAAGCTTTATATGGTTTGAAACAAGCACCTAGAGCTTGGTATGATAGATTAAGTAAATTTTTAATTGAAAATGATTTTATAAGAGGAAATGTTGATAAAACATTGTTTTTGAAAAGAAAAGGTAAAGATTTATTAGTAGTTCAAATTTATGTTGATGATATCATTTTTGGTGCTACTAACAATCTTCTATGTCAAGAGTTTGCTAAGTTAATGCAGGGCGAATTTGAAATGAGCATGATGGGAGAACTCAACTTCTTCCTTGGACTCCAAATCAAACAAAGCAAAGAGGGAATCTTTATCAACCAAACAAAGTACACAAGAGAAATTCTAAAGAAGTTTGGTATGGAATCAATCAAACCCCTCGGAACACCAATGAGTCCTTCATGCAAGCTGGACAAAGATGAAGAAGGTAAGAAGGTTGATCAAAAATATTATCGAG
Source organism: Calamus simplicifolius (assembly GCA_900491605.1). NCBI lineage: Eukaryota > Viridiplantae > Streptophyta > Magnoliopsida > Arecales > Arecaceae > Calamus > Calamus simplicifolius. The sequence continues at coordinate 437,683 of UESW01004049.1, forward strand.
GTATAATCGGATCCCTACTTTACTTAACTGCAAGTAGACCAGATATAATGTTTGCTGTTTGCTTATGTGCTAGATTTCAGTCTGAACCTAAAGAATCACATTTAATTGCTGTTAAAAGAATACTAAGATACTAAGTGGAACTAAAAATGTAGGTTTATGGTATTCTAGAGACTCAACATTAAATCTGATTGCATACACTGATTCTGATTATGCTGGATGTAAGTTAGATAGAAAAAGCACAAGTGGTGCATGCCAATTCTTAGGAAGTAACTTAATCTCATGGTTTAGCAAAAAGCAAAATTCAGTTGCATTATCAACTACTGAAGCTGAATATGTAGCAGCTGGAAGTTGCTGTGCTCAAATCCTATGGATTAAGCGACAACTTGAAGACTATGGTATCACACTTGATAAGACACCTATAAGATGTGATAACACAAGTGCAATTAATCTAACTAAAAATCCAATTCAACATTCTAGAACCAAACACATAGAAATTAGATATCATTTTATAAGAGAACATGTTGCAAATAATGAAATTTGTCTTGATATGTTAACACTGAAGAACAATTAGCATATATTTACAAAACCCTTAAGTGAAGAAAGATTCTGTTATCTTAGAGGAGAGTTAGGATTTGTGATCCATTAGAATGAATTTGAAACCCCTAAGGAAAGTTTATCTAAAATTCTTTCAAATCCTTGATCTTTAAGGAAATTTTATCTAGAATTCATATCTAATTGATCTATTAAATTCCAATGATTATTTTATCAATTTTTAAGATCAATTTTCGGACTCATTTCAGAAATTTCATGTTTTTGCTCTGAAATGGTCTCGGAGCCGACTCGGTGAGTATCGGAGTCGACTCCAGGTTTCTACTGAAACTCTCGAGTCGACCCCTTCTCGGCGCGAGTCGACTCCACTTCGGGATGATTTTCTGTGACTGTCCGGAGTCGACCCCTTGCTTTGCGGGAGCCGACTCGAAGTGGTCCCAGGTCGATTTATCTAGGGCAGAGTCGACTCGCCGTTCTTTTCTAACATCTCAATCTCTCAAAATACTCTCTCCAAAACACTTCCAGACCTTCCAAATTCCCAAGAATCCTGATTAACCCTTCCAATCGATCAATGGCCCCTAAAACTCGAGGATTGAACCTTTGTGCGGCCGGTGTTAAGAGGAAGAGAGCCGTGCGAAAGACCGTAAGGCGTCCGGTTCGTGAGCCATCACCTAGCTCGGATTCAACATCTTCTTCCTCAACTCCAAATGCTTCTCCATCTATAGCTCCTTCACAGGTAGATAGACTCGCTGATAGAATCATTACCACGGGAAGAAAAGTAGATTTTGAATTGTTTGAGGCTGAGGGATTTCTTTTGGGAAGACAGTTAATAGAGATGGGTTGGGAAAAGATATGCTCCTTAGATTACCCTACATATCCTGCCCTTGTCAAGGAGTTTTATAAGAATCTATCTAGAGGAGATAATGGTCTTATAAGCATTGTTAGAGGAAACCGAATTTCAGTGACTGTAGAGCTGCTTTCAAGACTTTGGATCTACCCATGTCAGGAACTTCCACATTTTCTTCGGATGACAGAAGCCCAGCATTGTCTAGACTACTTAACCGGGAGGTTGTCGGTTTTGAGGAAGTATTTGCCAATCAGTTATCCTAGAACTGAGACTGCTCCACAACATCTGCAGTAGGATCCTTTTCCCAAAATTGGAAGATTCGATTATGTGTCAGAAAGGGATATTTTTGTGATGGATGCAATTGTAACGGGAAAACCCATTAACCTTCCCAGTATGATTCTATGGTATATTGCCGACTGTGGAGGTAAGAGAAAATCAAGCTTGCCCTATGGCATGATCCTCACTAAAATTTTCCAGAGCCAAGGGATTGTCATTTCTGATAGTGAGCCTATGAGGAACTTGAGACACACAGATTTTTACAGCTTGGCCACTATACACAGGATGGGATTTATTAAGAAAAATGGAAAATGGGAAAGGAAAGGGTTGATAGAGGAAAGAGCAGCGGATGCTGAGGCACAGGGACCATCGGTTAGACACTCTTCGCCTGCACCTCCGAGCCCTCCTATTTCTGCTCCTGCTCCTACCCCTACTCCATTGTTTGATCAAGCTTCATCTTCATCAGTTGGCTTCACAGAACTTCAGCTAAGGCAACTCAAAGGACTTCTTGATGATCAGTCAGAAAAACTAAAATCAGAGTTTGAAATCAAGTTTATGAATCTCAAGGAAACTCTATACTCTTTGGATGACGAATCACCAAGATAGAATCTACACTTAGCACTTCTTCAGAATCTTTGAGTGGAGATCTTAAGAACATATTTGAAGAACTTAAAGATGTCTGCGGTGATGGGAAACATATTCTAAATGCAATGCTGAGCTACAAGATAAAATTTTAACTGCTTGCACCTTTGTGGATGAGAGACTAAAGGACTATGTGAAGATACAAACTGATGGAATGAAAAACATAATTGATCATTTGACTAGGATTGTTAGGACTCATTTTTAATGTATTAAATACTCAGTCCTTGCAATGTATTGAAGTTAATGTTATGTTTTACATTTTGGTATCAATGTATTAGACACTTTGATGTATTAGACACTTTGATGTAATGAATTATCTTTTTGAATACTCAATGTATTTCTTCCTATGATCAATGAATGAATGATTTTGTTAAATTAAATCTTGAATGAATGAATGATTATGTTTAATGCTTCTCTACCTTTTTATTGATAACAAAAAAGGGGGAGAGTTTTATAGTTTTATAACTGCATATGAATATGGGAGAAATTGATTAATCAAATGATAGAAATTAATTAATCAAATGATAAAATGATTGAATGAATGAGATAAATAAATGAATGAATGGAATTTTATTTAAGTTTCATAGGGGGAGCTACCTCATTCAGGGGGAGCCTAAGCCTAACTATGAATCAAAAAATTCATGAATCAATCATGCATAAACTCAATGTTTTTGTCATCATCAAAAAGGGGAGATTGTTGGAAGATTGTTGAAAAATTATATGCCCCAATCTTATTGATTTTGATGATTACCAAAAGCCTTGTGTACATTAAAAGATGTAATGAGTTTATTTACATGAGCAATGAATTTATTTAGAACAATGAATGAGAATGTTAAAGTATAACTTTAATCAAATTGAAAGTAACTTCAAGTTCAATGTTTAAGCTTTCAAAAAGAAATTTTATACTTTATATGATAATCAATGAGTTTTTGGAACATTTCTTGAATTGATTCTTAATGTCAATTTTATTATATTCAAGTCAAAATAATGATTTAAAATGAATCTGGAACGAATTTAAAGTCAATCAGAAAACTTTCTGATTTTTGATACGTTCCGGAGCCGACTCTTGAGTTTCAGAGTCGACTCCACTCAGAGTACAGAAATGTCTGTCTGTCTCGAGTCGACCCATGCAATTTCTCGAGTCGACCCCGATTCTGTCGAGCCGACTCCATGACTGTGCGAGTCGACTCCGCTCAGACACCAGAGGTGTGTTTTTCTGAGCACTTCGCGAGTCGACCCCCAACTTTTCATGAGTCGATCCCCGACTGTCAGGAGTCGACACTTCACTTTTGGTGAGTCGACCCTTTGACTTTCTGATCATTTCTATTTTTGGTATCACGACCTCGAGCCGATTCATAGAAAGCATGAGTCGACTCCAGCAAATCTGGGCGAGATTTTTCCAAATGCCAACTCAGCGTCAACGGTAAGATTTTTGATTAACGGCTATTTTTCTTTGTTTCTAACGGCTATATTTTTGCAGAATCTATAAATAGAGAAGCCGTTTTCAAATCAAAGATATACAAAAAGAGAGAAATTCACTTCAAGAGAAAAGAAGAGAAAAATCGGAAAAACAGAGCTTCAATTGAAAAAAACCCGAGATTCAAAATAGAGTGAAAGAAAAAGAGTGAAATCAAAGAAAGCTCCTTCTGTGTTCAAGCTCAACAATCCAAGGAAGCTTCAGAAGAAAATCCAAGAGCTATTCAAGAGCATCTCAAGTGATTTTCAACACTCAAAGAAAAGAGGAAAAACTCAAATCAACTCCAACATACAATCCGTGAAGAATCCAAGCTGAGGCCCGATTCTACACTTCAAAGGAGTTGAGGAAAAGAAGAAAAGCTCAAAGCCAACCAACTGCAAATCAGGCTTTCCTAAACTTTATTTATATATTGTTTATCTGCTCTTTGAGGAGCTTTGTAACTGAAAATCAATACTTCTATTCTTTGTGTCTAGTTCAATCTGGGGGATTGAACTAGTGGAGGTAGTCTTACCTCGGTACAAGCTTGGTAAAGCTTGGGTTAGGGTTTTTGTGCTGGTGAGCCCTTGAAAACCAGCTGGGTTCGTTGTGATCCCGGGAAAACAACAAGTTTGAGTTGTGAGCTTGTAAAACAACTGCTGTAATCTAGGGTGATTATAGTGTGGACCCAAGTGAATCTTGGGAGTGGACGTAGGTGTTGGTTACACCGAACTACTATAAAATCTTTGTGTTTGCCGTGCTTCTATTGACTCTTTCTCTATCTCTGTTTTATTCACTGCACTTTGTATTTGCATTGCTATTGCCTTCATTCTTATTAAGCAAACATTTTTAAAAGGCTAATTTTTAAAGAACCCAATTCACCCCCCCCCCTCTTGGGTTGTCATCTGGGCCAACAACTCTGCTAAAGGCCTTAGGCTCCTGGACTTTCGCTTCCTTTGCTGGAGCGCCGATCATGTTGACTGGACTTCGTGCCTCCTGCTTTTGTCAGATCAACTCCTCCTCCAAAGCATGGATCCGAAGCTCCAATCTCTCCTCCATAGCCAGATCTGATCGTTGCTATTGCAGATGTCGATGCTCAAGGTCATGAATCAGCCTCTCGTGCGCCTCCATCAGCTGATTGTGTGAAGTCCGCAACTCGGTTAATTGCAGGCTCAACTCCGTACATATAGCTACTAAATTCATCGTTGATCCATCTCCTGGATCTCCCACATTTCCCTCCAAATGGGTCACACGGTCGCCAACCACCACCATGTCTTGTGCTTGGAACTTGCTTTAATAGGGCTCTGATACCAATTGTCACTAGGCTTTCAATCGGCACGTGCAAGCGCTCCCTATGGCCACTAGGTCCTTGCGTCTACCAGTGATGGTGTTAGAAGGTCTCTCTCCTAACCAGCCTAGACCCCACAACAATGAAATAAAAACCCCAAACCAAGTCAAACACAAGATATATGGGAAGCAAAGCCTTCACAACCAAAGAACTTTCCACTAAGTAACTTTGAATACAATGAGGTTGCCCGTAAGCCAAACACTTCTCTTTGTCCCTTACAAAGATCACTCAAAGTGCCCGCCTCAACCTCACTTAAAAACACAAAACCGACCTTGGCGCCTCGCACCAGTGCACCTCCTGTGCATACCGGTCTAGTCTCATCCGTGTCCAAGCCCGTCTAGCCTAGACCTCTGCATGGCCTTGATCTTTGCTGATCAAGCCGTATGATCAAGTTGCATACTAGGTGCTCGCTGAATGCCTCCTATGAAAACCTGCTGCCTTTCTTTTATAGGTGGAAAGCCGCTGCCCCTTTTCGGCTCAAATCAGTGTGGAATCACTGCCTTAAGCACTGTCTAAGAGTCCCTCAATGTGTGCCACCTTCTTGGCCGTTGGATGCTTGATGGAAGGCCAAGATTCGCCTTCATAACCGCCTAGAACTCCCAAAATATGACGCTACTAGCTGTCACCGCATCCCAGTCGTGTGGCGCGCGCACCTGGGCTGCGCACCCGGTTGGGCTGCGCGGCCTCCTGGGCTGCATGCCCGGCTAGGCCGCATGCCCAGATGGGCTGCCCCTGCGCATCTTCTGCCTGGGCCGCATGCTTAACTGGGCTACGGCCCAGGCTGTAACGATTCTTCCCTCGCTAAAATCTTGACGCCCTCATCGAGCCATGCCGGAGCTCGATACTGCAGCACCGTGCTCCCTCCTGGCGCACCTCGTCGCCGCACACCTTGGCCCTCCTGGCCAAAGTCTTTTGGGTCCCAACGTGTCCGCCTGCCACGTGCAGCCACTGATGCCTCCCGGGTTGAATAGCCCTCTCGTCGGGCCATCCCACCTGCTGCCTCCTGCTGCAGGATGACATGCCTAAGCCTGCTGCACATAAGCTGCCCCAGTGCCTGCGTGCATCGTCGCCTAGGCGCGAGGTCGCCGCGCAACCTTAAGTCTGGTAGTGGGGCACTCTGTCCCAGCCTTTCGCCGTCTTGCCTAGCCCCTCCGCTAGCACAAAACAAAGACGTCTACATCATTGGATTAGGATGCCTCCGCGATGAGGCATAACCTCGACCTTGGTGTTGATGAAGAAATCCATGCCTAACACCTTGTCGAAATTGTTGAGTGGTAGAACCTTCATGCTGCAGCGCCCTTGCCATGAGCCCACATCCAATGTGGCCTCTGCTTGGCCTAAAGACTCCATCTCCTCGGAGTTTACAAGCTTTAACTGACAAGGCTTGGAAAGCGCTCCTAGACCCAATCTATGCGTCGCTCCCTCGCTCACGAAACTATGCATCGCACTGGTGACAACCAAGGCCTATACTGTCCTCCCGTTGACCTGAACCCTTACGTGCATCAGACATTGGCTCTGCTTCATCGTGGTCAAGGTTCCGATCGCTATTAGTGGGGATAACATCACTATTGGCCCTTCCTCTGAACTCTCAGATGCCTTGCCTTCTTAGTTAGTAACGGCGGCTACTGTCGTCACTTTCCTTGGACACTCCCATGTCAGATGCGGTCCTCCGCATATGAAGCATCCGACGAAATTTGCTCGTGCCTTCGGTTTTCCTGCTGCATGTGCTGACACGTCCTCTTTCTTGCCTCTCGACCTCGTAGTGGTGACACACTCTTGCGCTTGTCCTTGCCCTGGCCATCGCTACCCGAAGTTGTACTGCTGCGAAAGTCCACCAACGCCTCTGCTGCTACGAAGGCTAAAGGAATATCCCTCACCTGTAGGCCTGTGCCCACCCCTATAGGCCCGCGAGAAAGTTAAAGAGTTTATCTTCCTCGGACATGTTGGACACCTCCAGAAGCATAGTACTGAACTGCACCACGTACTTTCGGATGCTCCCTGTCTGCCATAGCTTGCATAGGTTCTCTCGAGCAAGCTAACCCGTGTTGCTTGGTAGGAACTGACCCTTCAGCTACCTCTTGAAGATCTTTCATGTCTCAATCCTGGAATGCCCTGCACGGTCATCCTCGGTCGTCCTGTTCCTCCATCAGAGCTTGGCATTGCCCTCTAAATACGTCGAGGCTTGATCCACCTGATCGGCCACTGGGATCTTCGTCGCACGGAAGTAGACTTCCATATCCCATATGAAGTTCTCAACCTCCATCATGCTCCTGACTCTGCTGAAGGCCTTAGGCTCCCGGACCTTCGCTTCTTTTGCCGGAGCGCCGACCATGTTGACTGGACTTCGCGCCTCCTGCTTTTGTCGGATCAACTCCTCCTCCAAAGCATGGATCCGAAGCTTCAATCTCTCCTCCATGGCCAGATCTGATCGTTGCTATTGCAGATGTCGATACTCGAGGTCATGAATCAGCCTCTCGCGCGCCTCCATCAGCTGATTGTGTGAAGTCCGCAACTCGGTTAACTGCAAGCTCAATTTCGTGCATATAGCTACCAAATTCATGGTTGATCCATCTCCTAGATCTCCCACAATCCCCTCCAAACGGGTCACACGGTCGCCAACCGCCACCATGTCTTGTGCTTGGAACTTGCTTAACCGGGCTCTGATACCAATTGTCACCGGGCTTTCAATCGGCACGTGCAAGCGCTCCCTATGGCCACTAGGTCCTTGCGTCTACCGGTGATGGCGTTAGAAGGTCCCTCTCCTAACCAGCCTAGACCCCACAACAATGAAATAAAAACCCCAAACCAAGTCAAACACAAGATATACGGAAAGAAAAGCCTTCCCAACCAAAGAACTTTTCACTAAGTAACTTTGGATACAATGAGGTTGCCTATAGGCCAAACACTTCTCTCTGTCCCTTACAAAGATCACTCAAAGTGCCCGCCCCAACCTCACTTAAAAACACGAAACTGATCTTGGTGCCTCGCACCCGTGCACTTCCTGTGCGTACCGGTTTAGTCATGTCCGCATCCAAGCCTGCATGGCCTAGACCTCTGCACGACCTTGATCTTTGCTAGTCAAGCCGTAAGATCAAGATTGCATGCTAGGTGCTTGCTGAATGCCTCATATGAAGATCTGCTGCCTTTTTTTTTATAGATGGAAAGCCGCTGCCCCTTTTCGTGTAAAATCCATATGAAATCACCGCCTCAAGCACCGCCTAAGAGTCCTTCCAATGTGTGGCACCTTCTTATCCGTTAGATGCTTGATGGAGAGCCAAGATTGACCCTCGGAGCCGCTTAGAATTCCGAAAATATGATGCTGCCAGCTATCACCGTGTCCCAGCTATGTGGCGTGCGTGCCTGGGCCGCATGCCTAGCTGGGCCGCGCGCGCGGGTCTCCTGCTTGGGCCGCACGGTTAACTAAGCCACGGCTCGGGCTGTAACATATAATACATCCACCATGTTGAAACACCTTGATTGCATTGAGCTTCAAAGAAAAACCCATAACAAAATCAACCAATGACCATGCCACTGCCCTACAAACATCCCCAGCATGGCACCTATAAACTCGACTCCGTGAAAAAAAATTTAAGAGCTTACCTTTTTTTTTTTTTCTTAATGCTTTTTTTATCTTTGGCCTCATTTTCATCCTTGTTCACTAGCTTTGGTTAAGCTCGCTCCTCCTATGGTCTTGCGGAAGAGTTGGTGCAAGGAAGACCAACGTTGCAACGAGAGAGAGAGGGTTAAGAGTTGCAGCAACGAGAGGGGTTGAGAGCTACGGTGGAATGAGAGGTTAGAGTTGCGACAAAGAAGGATTTCTGAGTTAAACGGAACGAGGGCCCAGGAAGGAGCGAGGGGGGGGGGGGGGGGGGGGGGATTGCATAATTTGAATTGTAATCCCATTAGCTCTATATCTCAAGTGCGGGGGTACGCTGGATTTCATAGCCCCATATCCATTGGGATGCCAAGGAAAGCTCTTTGTATACCATGCATATAGGTCGCATGCATGCATAATGATTGATTGTGCATGCGGTCATGTATGATCAAAAATAAAATTATTTTTTCGTGCATCATATACGCAGCCGCATGCTCGAACGACCTATCAATGCATGCTGAGCGTGCACTCTTGCATCACATTATATAAGAAGTTTTTTGGTATGCCAAATCAGTCTTTTGGATTGGGCCTAAGGATCTAATTTCATACTTTAAGAATCAATGAAAAGTCTTGCTGCATCGCCTTCAATGCAGCAAGCACGCATTGATCATGTGGATGATCATCCGCGCATGGCCGACATACATAAGTGGTTCAATGGACCTTATTGCTTACTCTACGCATATGGCACACGCCTTATGTGCACTTGTGGCATCGAAAAATAGTGCAACAAGTCTTTTTTAAAAATCAAACGTAATACAATCAAATACCATTCACTAATCATGCCTTAAGCTTATAATGCTGTATGGCTACTATTATTGCATAGCTCAGAATAACAAGTCCATTGAAACTAGCCTTCTTTTTAGAATGTTTGCTTTTTGACCAGCTAAACTTACAATTTTGCTACTTAATCTCTTTCAAAAAAATGATCATCGAGAGAGACCTAGGTAATTGACAAGGAAGTAATTAAGCTTACAATTTAATGTTAAAATATATTTTATCCTTGAGAGTCAAAAGATAATGCCTCAAACAAAAACATTAAATTTTTAATTCCTATAAAAGTTGCTATCCCACCTATCGACTATTAGCATGTTTATTTGCACACGAGTAAAGATAATCTTTGTTAATTATTGATGCTTATCCCACATATTTCTAACTTCCTTCTTAACTTTCCCATAACAACGATAAATTTAGCATCCAACAGAATCTCTCCCTCTTCCAAGACAGCCTCTATCCCCTCCAGAGATTTTAAAATCCTTTTGTTTTCTGAAAAAAAATTCTATAGTCTTCAACTGGATAATATAAAAATGGAACAAAATCTTCAAGGAAGCATGACCCAAGGCAGCCTTGTAGAGATGGGCTACCCCAAGGAAGTTGCACCCAATCATGCCTTGCACCTTCGCCCCAGGAGACCTCTCCCATCCACCAATCTCTTCATCAAACGTCGCTGTGGCTTTTGGGTGACTCTATTGGGCCCCAAAGCACCACATATCGATCAGTCACCACACTGGGTGTACGCCTTTTTTTTTTTTTTTCTGGATGGTTCTGGAGAGGGTGATACATGAGGCGTATTCTTAATTATTAAAAGGGTAAGTTTAACAGAGTTCCTCTGGCACTAAGATTCCATGGGCGATGCTGTTGGGGAGATCACGGCCATCGGACGGCTGAGATTCGCGGAGGGCAATCGAAAGGAATCCGATAAGGTGGTCTCGCAGGAGATCGGACGGCTGTTCGCGCGGGGGGCTCGCGGGAGATCGGGGCGTGGCGGACGGGCGAGCTCCCGCTCGCGGATACGCTGACACGTGTCATCCCCAACTGTAAGGCGCTTTCCGCGTCGCTTCCGGCTCCGTGAAATCCTCCCCGTTTTAGGAAATTATCGTTTGCCGCTCCCGTCCTCCGTCCCATTCGTGTCTCTCTTCCCCTCCAAAGAAGAAGAGATCTTTCCGGGTCTTCGATTCCGTCGCCTAGGGTTTCTCTCCTTCCCCTCTCGTCGTCGTGTTCTTCGTCTCCTCTCATCTTTCTGAATTGATCTTATTTTCGGTCTTATCCCGTCCCAATCCGTCGGTTTTCGCAAAAAAGGTCAGTTTTCGGTGGATTTTTGATACGGAGTTGGGGGAATTGGATTGGATCGGGTTGTTTGGAGGAGATAGAATTTGGGAAATCTTTTGATTATTTGTTTCTTTTCTTTTTATTTCTTGGGATTAATCTAGAGGGGGTGTTTCAACTAGAGAAAACGAACGAGAAGTCCCGTGATATTTTTGATGCTGGTTTTTTTGTTTGCTATCGAAAATTGAGGGCTTGCTGTCTAGGGTTTCGATTCTGTTAAATAGAGACAGAAAAGGAAAAGAAAAAAAAAGGAGAAAGATTACATTAGGTTAAACGCAAAAAAATTGGGCCTTGAATCTTGATTCGGAATATTTTTGACTGATTTTTTCTTTCTTTCCCTTCTTGTCATTCATTCTAGTTGGATATTTTTTTTTGGGGAAAAATCTTGGTGCTGTTATATTCCTCATCTAGAAGGCTAGGATATTGAGTATAAAGGAAAAAATAAGAGAAAAATAAATAGTTAGGATTTGTGTTTAGGGTTGGCTCTATAGGAGTGGGAGGATGACCTTAAATTTCTCTTCCTGTTCTGCTTTCCCGGCATCGATGCGGTCCGATGAAGACTTTGCATCAACGAGATGTGATCGGGGTGGCGAAGGATGCGGCAAGCCATACCGGTCGAGGAGGGGGGCTGAGAATCGCAATGGAGGGGATGGAGGGTGGGCTGACAGGAATAGCTCTTGCGATCCTGTCGATATTTTGCCATCAGATCCCTTTGGGATGGAGCTGAGCACCACTTTGAGCAACACGTTCACTGCGATCGCCGGTTGGATCGAAGATTTCGGGGTGAACTCTAGTGATTGCAAGGTGGGAGGTAGCGCCTTCTTTGAAGGCCTTGGCTACTACTTGATGTCGTCTTCACCGGGATATAAAGCTCAACATGGAGTTCTTGAGCATGTTGTAGATGTGGGGGATTTTTCATACTCCAGGAATGCCGAAGCATCTCTTTCTAGTGGAGGAGATGAGGGAGCCCCACACGAGGGTTTGTCCTTTGCGCTTGGTTATCTGGGTGTTCGAGATCTCCTCTCTGTCGAAAGGGTCTGCAGGTCGCTGCGTTCGGCGGTTCAGAATGATCCTCTCCTGTGGAGATGCATCGAGATAGATCCTTCCTTGGGTGAGAAGATAACCGATGATGATCTTCTGCTGCTATCAAGGAGAGCACAGGGAAACTTGCAGTGCCTGAGCCTCATGGGTTGTTCGAGGATCACGGATGATGGTCTCAAGCGCGTGCTTCAGAATAACACAAAGATAAGAAAGGTTAGTGCTGGAGTCAGTTTTGGTATGAGTTTATTGTAATTAGTTTAGGATGTGCTTCCTTGCTTGTCTTGGTTGTGCTTGTCTTGGTTGTTTTGTTATTGGTTATATTGTTTTGCCCTTTTGCATGCATTGTCATGCATTTGTGCAAATAGTCTTTACATGTTTGATATCGTCTCCTGGTCTGCATGATTGATCCTTTGATGGAGGGCATTCAGTGTCACAAACTTTGTTTCATATCTTATTTCTTTTATGAGTACTAATTAGTTGCCTTTTCTTATTTTCTGCCAATGACTGTAATGACTGTAATCACTGTCTCTGTTTTCTCTCACTTTATTTACATGCAAAGATATGGAAAAGTATTCGTCAAGGGAATATAGAAAGCTTCCCTTGCTTAGGCAGAACTTAGGTGATGTGCATGCTCTGGAACCACCGGCGCCCACTTTCCGGGCACTTTGCACTTCAAGTATTTTTCAAAGAGTACATTTCTTTGCAAGATGTATTCTTCTTTGCGCCTACAAAGGTATCTGGTCCCATGATCTTTTCTAGATCTAGCTGTTGCCACTTCACCCATCAATTGGCTATACCTGCAGGCACATAACATGTTCTCAGTTGTACTTGTTTGTGATGAAGAATCTCACTTTCAAAATACGTTGTCACCAATATATCACAACAATGATTGTGACCATAGATAGCAACTCTTAATAGACATTAAGATGCCCTATTAAAAGATGTTCACTACAAAACAGAGAAATCATGCTGGTCGATGCACTCACCCCATCTATGGGTGAAGTATCTTCATGGTTTCCTTTTTTTTTTTTTTGAGTCGCCATATCTCATTTCCACATCACTTTGGCCTTTATTTTTTTGCTAGATTATTGGAAATGCTTTGCTTTTTCAAGTACTTTTTTGTTTTTCTTTTGAATGAAATTTTGCATGTTCTCTTCTGTCTGCCACAAACATGTTTTTGATCCCAAATATGCTATTTTGTAATAGAATATGTAAACATGTGTATTATTGTTGCATACATATATAATATGCACTCTGTTCATTCTAGTTAATGATGAACCTCATTAGACATGCTCACTTTCAAATACTTGTCATCAGCATAACACATCCACCATTGTGACCATAATTAGTAAGAATTGACAAACATCGAGTTTTTCTTTGAATGAGCTTGCCATTGCAATCGTTAATGTTTTAGAAAAAAAAACGTTCACTATAATTAGCAATACTTAACTCCAGTTGTCAGTGAAGCACCTTTTATGGTGGTTTCTTCATGGTTTCTGTGTTTTTTTTCAATTACTATATCTTACACCTGTGCCACCTCTGAGCTTCAAATCCTGTTGGCATTGGATTATCAAAATTGTTTGGTTTTCCAAGTACAACAATTGAAATATATATAATTTTTCAATCAAACACTTAAGGATATGCATTGGCATAGCATTTCTCATCATTGCACAGCCTTTTGATTATTTAGTTCTTGCAAAATTCAACATTACCCTGATGATTCGTATCCTTTTTTTATTTGTTCTGCTATGCTTGTTATATTGAAGTATTTTTCTTAAATTAGAAATATTTCTCTATTGATGTGCTTGTCACAATAGCTCTTCAATTTCTCTATTCAATAATTTCATGTTAGAGGTGGAGGCCAAATTTAAAGTCTCAATATCGCTACTAGCAGCCATATCAGTTTGGTGATGGTATAATGTTGGACATACAGTTTTGTAGTTGGTGATGGTATACCAAAGGCGAGATAAACTAGGATTTTTGGACTGGAGTATTTTCCACCTTGTTTGGTGGCAATACTGGTATGGACCAAGATATCATATTTTATAAGCTAAGATGGAAAATGGGGGTAGTTGCGAAAAGGCTTAGATGAGTTGAGTTGAGTTGTTGAGTTGAGAAGATGGAAAATGGGGGAAAAAAGGTGGGATTGAAACATGCCTGGATATCAGCCTATAGTTTGGGAGTCAAGATATCAAGATCTTGGTAAATATAGTTATTCTGAAATCAGTTATCATTTTAAGATGTTAATTTACATATTTAATTAACAGAATAGTCTATAATGGCTGATAGCTGATTAGGAAATATGACCAATATTTTTCTTATCATATTGGCTGTTTTTTTGGACATAAAACAATTTATATCACCAGGGATAATGTAAGCTGATATATAATATATCATCTCAGTTAGTGTTAGATGCCAGTATAAACTGACATTTTGGCCAAGATGAAAACCTTTGACACCCACTATCATGTGTTCCTATGGTATGGTACCAGCGAGAGCATTGAGTACTCTTCCATCATGACTATGGTATGGCTGGTAGTGGATGGTATGGTATTGTGCTTAAATCCTTGGTGTGGGAGCGTATTCAGACCTTTAAATGTCAAACTGATGCTTAAACTATATATTTGTTGGATATTTAGTCAGACTTGATCAGCTGATATTTTGGCTAGCATTATGATGGTGATCTAGTTAAGAAGTCAAGCTCCAGAAGTCATATTTATGCAAGTCTTTTGACAGGGCTGCTGTTTATGTTGCAGAGGCTTTGCAACTAGAAGGATATAAAAACTTGTGTCTGTTGGTGGAACTATTTCTGAAATGATGTTGGTGAACACTATACCTGCTGACTCTGGCATTTTGCAATAAAATGCCTTTGTTCTGACCTCCAGTTCTGTTGAAAACTACCTTTCTGTCAACAAATTCCCCAATATGCTTCTTTCAATTTTGCTCTCTAAATATTAATAAGTCCATCTAGACATCTGCCAGGCGTATTAGATAAAGTCTAGAATTCACTGTTTTTTTTGAGTTCTGTGAGAATGAAGCATTTCTTTAGAAATTATCAGAAGAAAACAATGGCTGTTGTGCACCAGTGGCTATCTATAGTAATAACTTTTGCATCAGTCAGCAATTCTTTAGTTTTAAATGTTTTAGAATTCTGTTCTTTCAACATGTTTCTTATGATCATATTTTTATAAGCTACTTCTTAGAATTCAGCTTTAATATATGGTATGCTAGCCAGGGGCTTCAAAGCTTCACTTATTTTCACAATCACTACCTTTTTTCTTATTTTGGGCTGATCTTTGTGGTGGTTGGGAGAGGAAAGGGTTGTGTAAGTTGCTAAAAAAGCAGAAAAAACTGGGATGATACATCAGTTTTTTAAAAAAAATGATGATGGATGAAGATTGATTGATTGATTGAAGTGGCAATGCCTTTTCAGTGCAAAGAGAACAAAATCTTAAATATTGCACCAAACTATGACAAAAATTGAAACATTCCTCCACTTGCTTTAGTTTTTTTAGTTTGGCTTATCTATGTCTTATGGGCGTATTCTCCTTGGTGGATTGCTTTAGTTTGGTCTTTTGTCTTTACTTCTATACCTGCCAAAGCAACTCCATGTGTGAAGTATCCAATGTAATGAGAGCCCTTCCATCTAATAATTGTCGGTATCCATGTCAGATGATGGTCATATATAGCATGTGCTTGGTTCTTGGTGGTAAATTATAATTAGGTTACATTGTCAGATTTCCTCGCCTTTAAAAATTTATCTAATTGACACATCACAACAATAAACATGACCAGATGAGCAAGAGTCAATAAATAAAGACTTCTTTTTTAATGAGCAATGCTTTGAACTCTGATAAACAAGCCAGAAAAGGAAACCAACTTACTGGAAATCAGGAAAATCCAGTTGGGATTGACATTATTTGGCCAGCAGTGAGTTCAGCACGTTTATTGGCTCTGTCTTGGGTATCTGTGGTTTCCATTTTATGTAGTTAGCATGAGGAGCAGAAATCCTAGTTGTTCAAGTTGATAGTAGTGGTAAAGATTGAATGGTGCATGAGAATACACATTGATGGCTGCAGTTAAAAGAAAAGATAGAGTAGGTTTAAATGGTAGATTTAAGTTGGGGTGCAGGATTTGACTGTGTTTTTTTCCATAGGAGACAGTAGGCTGGGATTCTGGGGTTTATCCTGAAGAGAGTCGAGTTTGTTGTTAGACATGTGTAACTGTTGTCTTCTGTTATTCCTCCAGCCCACCTGATGAAACAAGTACTCCCACCAATCATGTGAAGTCTCATGCAAGTCTGTTGAACCTGATGGATATCTTGCAGGAGTTCTCATTTATATTAATATTGGTATATAGATTGCTGTTTGTCACTGCCATATTACATCAAAGTGGTTTACATTGGAATCATCAACGTGCTTGGATAAGTACATTATAATGAATTTTCCTTTATTAAATGAAATGCTATTGCATTCTGCATTCTTCCTGCCGGGCATGTGATTGTAGAATTCTGTAACATGATCCCTAAATGTCTCTACCGGCATGATGTGTCTTAATGATGTATGATCAGGCGATTATACAGAACTATTGAAGACTTCAAAAAGATTATGATTTCCAATTTTGTTTTGCCATATTATGACAGTTTAATGGAAGCATGTTTTTAAAATTAGAAATTTCCCTGTCTATTGCTATGCTTTTCACAATTGATTTTTGCTTTCCTAATTGAGAACTAAATGTTTGAAAAGGGCAGGAGGGTGTCTATCAGGCTCCAGAAGTTACTTTAATGCATGAACTGTCCATTTGATGTGTGTTTCATCAGACTCCAGAGTCTACTGATATTTAAACTTATAGACTTTTTAGGGTGGTTTTGTCAGGCTTCAAAAGTCCAAGCTTAGCTGGACTTTTTTGAGAGGAGTGTGGGTTATGCTGCAGGAATTCTCTGGTTAGGCGGGGGAGATCCCCATATTATTGATCACAGCTAACATTATCCAGCAACTTTCTCTATGGATGTAGGACACATTTTACTTCCTCATTGACTGTGGTTTTCTGTGAAGCATATCTTCCTTTAAATCTCCAAAATTGTTGAAAATGCCCTCCTGTAAATCTGTCTCATAGTTTTCCTGTTCCTTAACCCCCAAAAGGTCTCCCAGTTTATAACTTTTATTGATATTCTTAATATCAGTAGTTTTAACAAGACATGCTAGAGAAGTTAGTGGGATTTGATAATATGTTTCTTGGTCTAGTTGTTGTCCTGGCAAGAAAAAACAGTGCTTCTCTGTACCAGTGTTTTATGGTATAATATACGTATGTATGTGTGTACATGTGTGTGTTTGTATACATATGTAGATAGATCTATCTATCTATCTATCTATCTATCTATCTATCTAGATATCTAGATATACACACATATATAGTTTTGAGATATTCATTTTGGCACATCGCCACTTAACTAGATCTAAAAGGACACCTTACTTTTGAGGTTCATACTACAATTACATGATTTGGTGATATGTATATTGTAGTTTCAATTTCCTTTCTTTAAGTTATTCACTGAATGTGATTATGAAACAACATTCTATTTGTCTTGCAGTTGAGCGTTCCTGGATGTGTGAGGCTCAGTGTGGAGGGCCTTATTAACAACCTGAATGTTGTCAAGTCTTCAGGTTTGGCTGGGATCAAGCAGCTCAAAGTTGGTAGGCTTTTTAGTATATCACAAGAACAGTTTGAAGAGCTGAAGTTCTTATTAGGCATTGACCAACTTCAGCAGCCGAAATCTCAGAAGCCTCGTTTCTTTCACCTCAGCCGCTCTTCTCTAGTTTGTGATGAAGAGAGTGCCATTGATATTGAGATGTGCCCAGGATGTCAGAGGTTTAAGCTTGTCTATGACTGCCCTTCAGAAAGCTGTCATGGAGAAGGATCCGAGAAGTGTAGGGCTTGTGAGGTTTGTATTGCAAGGTGTATCCACTGTGGCAAGTGCATCAAGGACTGCAAATATGTTGAGACATTTTGTCTTGAATATCTTTGCTCAGGCTGTTGGAAGCACCCCACCATGATTCAAGAAAGTGTGGAAAAATGAATAGGCTCCAACATGCATCTTGTCAGGTAGGCATGGTGTCTTCCACCATGTTCTTCAACCGGGAGCTAAACTTAGTTTTGGCTGCATGATACACCAAAGGAATTTTAAAGTCCAGTTCCATCTTAGCTTTTCTTCTTTCCTGGTCTGGTCCCAGTTGAGAGCTAGTAGCTTTGCATTGGCAAGCATTTAGATCTGCTTGTGCTTCTGCTTTTGATATCTGCCTCCTAATTCTGGTTACCATGGCTTGTACTTCTGTTTTTTATTTTCATAATATGAAAAAAAGACAAAAAAAAAAAAAAAAAAACAAAAGTGGAAAAAAATTAAAAGGAATATATGGATGGGAAGGAGAAGGGCAAGAAAAGGCGAAGAAGGAATGGAGAGGAAAATGAGAGGAAGATAATCAGATATCCAGTCTCATAATTATCGACTGGGTTTGGCCTGCATGAATTTATGACTAGAGCTTGTTGCTGATTGCCTTCATCTTCGCTATTGTGTAGGATTGCAGCTGAGACTGGTATGTTGCTGAAAACTTCATATTCTTGAACATTTTCTTATTTTGATGTTTCCATGTTCATCCTGTAATCCCTTGTCCTCTCAGGCATGGTGCTGAAGAATCATCCCTTGTCCTACCTGTCACAGTGCTGAAACTGTCAGAGACTCTGCTATCTTTTTCTCCAATGTTTCATGCATGCCAACGGGATCTGCCATGGCCAACAAACATGGAGTGCTTATGGCTGTGGAACCGACTTTATTGGCTGTCCTAGGAGGTCCAATTGTTCTTTCTGCCTTGGAGTATTTCGATATGCCATATGTTATGCCTTGGTCATGGAGAGGATGACAAGAGTTATTGGTTTGGGTGCACAGCATCCTTTGTCAGAAATTTCAGCCAAGATATATGCAATGGTTTGATGTACAGAACAGCAGGAATACATGGGCCAGGCCTTGCTGGTTTGTCTGCTTTCCATGTAAAAAACCCTTTCTGATTATTCTTATGGCTTTTGTTTCTCTGCTGTAATGCTGGCAACATGGGAGAGTACAAATTTCTGGAAACAGTCACTGATCTATTTTAGGAATATATGGTTGGACGACTTGTTTCTGGTGACTCCTTCAAATAAACAAACAGGTGCCTCGATTCTTTGCATCCTTTAGCAGAGTGTTTGTGTACTTTCCATTGTGGTTGCTGGGGACTGGAGTGTGTTTAATTTTCTTCTCGCATTTCATTGGTTGCTAGGGAGCCATATTCTGATTCTGCCATCATTTAATTGTTGTATTTTAAAGTCATATGTGGGCCAAGTGCCAGAACTCATACAACTATTGAGTTGTATGAGTTCTATATTAAACGTGAGCCTGCTCTCACCCTGATTCCGGGGACATCTGGCTGTCCTGATTCTCAAAAACAAAAGCAAAAAAAAACATTTAAATCATACTTGATGATGCAACTTGTGTCATGTTTTATCATGAGTATGTTGAACCAGGCATGTCAATTAGGCTTGATTCTATTTTCATATTCTAGCCCAAGTTTTGAAACTGCTGGCTCTGGAAAAAAAGAGATGTTTGATCTGCACCTGGACGGAATCTGTATGCAAGTGGCCCTGCAAATCCTTTTAAGTTGTGGGACAAAAACACGCTCAAATGTCAACTGGTTGTTAGTTCTTTCATTCATTAAACTGATATCTTGTTGAGCTCAATTGGGTCGCGGGGTAAATTATGCAGTAGGCCTAAAGGGACTTTCTGGTGTATCTTCTAAGCGTATTCACACATCAACCAACACATTTTGCTCCTCCTGATCCAAGAAGGTGACTTGTTACTGGTTGTTATGCCATGAAAGGGTTATCAGAACCCAGAGAATGCATGAAAGAAAGGATTAAAATGGAAGTACATTGGGAGAAAGGTGTCTGACGAATCATCTTTTCCCTTGAGCAATTACATTTACTATAGAATATTATACAGGGATTCTTGTCCGCATGACCTGGAACAGTGGATAGGAGACAACATGAGGGCTTATACTAGTTTTAAATATTTAGCAGAATTCACATGTTTATAAAGCTATGTATCTGCAATGATAAACTACGTTTTCTTTTAATTACAATTTTCTGCATACAAACATGGGCTCTGATATTTAATTTTTTTTTTATTTTCTATATTGTGACAATTAGTGCAGCTGCTGAAATCTTGAGGGCCAAATTTGACCGTATAACCTTAACAACATGACTGAGAACATGTGCTGGCCTTGAAAAGAAGTTGGTGCCAAAGCCAAACAGAAGTGACAGAAGAGTCTGATTTAGGCTTGGAATAGATTTTTATATATCATGGTCGATCAAAATGTTTGCTTCAAGAGCTGAAGGGTTCTAAGATTCAGTCATGGATGGTGCATTCCTGAGTATTTGGATGCGTAATTTGCTATGGTTGGGTCTTCACTCCCTCCTTGCCACACTTGCTTCCCTCCCTCTCTCTCATACATGCATAAAATTGAAAATGGGTTGGCCAATCCTATGCGTTTCACTTAAAACTACTCATATTAAAACTCAGCACTAATTAACCAAAACATATAATACAAAGGGTATGTATTAGGGAGAAATGGATGGTTGGAGTCCAACCAACATAAAGTCTTGATATAGAAGTCTGAAGTTCAAGTTGTTAAGCTTTGTTTCTAAACATCTATATCGATCCTTTTACCTTTCACCAATATTTTGTGGGATTAATATTATGTGATTCTAAGCTTAATCCAATACACTCCAAACAAACTCCAAGCCTAATTTTGAGAACACTACTTATTAGCTTAATCCAAGACCTAATAAACCTAAGTTTAATTTTGAGTACTCTACATGTTACTACTCTAGTCCAAAATCTTCCTCTTCCGAGTCATGCTTCATCACAACATGCTGCCTGTTCTATTCCAAGAGCTGCTTACTCTCCAAAAGCTATCATGACTTTAATACTATTTGTTGCTTGGAGAGAAGGAAAATTTGATCTAACTAGAAGAAGACTCCGATATACAAATCTAAACCTGATTCGATTTAAAATTTAAGTCAAGTTTTGAACCTAATTATCTATACTAATGTTTCTTATGTTCTACCAGTTATTTCATGTGAGGCTAAACTTCACACATGATCCTCAATAACGTATCATACCAGAACCAGAATACTAACTGAATATTATCATAACCTCATCATTAGGCATTCTTAAGTGAGAATATTAGCAGGATGGGTACCAATGCCCCTAATGCTGCACCTCTTTTTGTTTCACCGACTAACATTTGCTCAGCTCGTTAGGACGAGTTGGAGAGGTCAAAAATTTTGAACCCTGCTGGTAGCATCCCCACAACATTGCTCAAAGGAAAAAATAAAAAGTAAAGGAAAAATAATAATAAAACATTCTCCACCTTTCACTCACGTAATAATCTTTGCTTCTCAATCTTTCCATAACATTCTCAAAAAGATGCAGCATGGCAATTTCTTGGTCTCGAATTTATATTGGCCGAATTTGCTAGGAGGTCAACCCATTACATTCCTGAAAAATTACATCACTGCAGCATCTCTTAACATGAGCATTGCATGCATCTCTTATCCAAAGCATCCATTCATGGTTAAATATCAAAAGCAACAACTCCTCATCCAATAGGAGCAAATATCAATCACATTTTAATGAAAAATACATTCTATGAACAACACAATGAGATGATGAGAGAGTAAATTAATGACGTTAACAATATGTCATTGAAACAAATAATAGGATGAGAGGAAAGGTAATAAAAGTTGGCATTTGCCAGCTATTTGTTAGACTTCTTCTGGCAGAGCTCCTTGATCCATTTGAATGTCTTCGCCTTCTTGAATGACAATGACGACTTCTCCTTCTTGTCTTTCTTCCCTTCCTCACTCCGAGGCTGGGTCGGAGGGTCGGGGTTGGTGTCCCATTGGTCTGCCCATGAAAGTCCACCGTCCATGCCTCTCCTTCCCTTTCTCTGTCTTTCCTCCACTGTGTTAATTTTCTTGCATTATGTTGCTACAAGCCAAGGAAGGGGTAACCAACTTGAGGAGAATTATGAGTTGGACCATTGGTTTGGTATACTGTATTTAGATATCCTTTTTTATGACAAGGAGGTTGTCTCAACGGTCAAATTTGCTGTTGAAGAATGAAGTGTTTATTCTTCCCCAACAAGGATGAACTGTACTCTGTGTTAGTGACCTGATCAATTGAAAGATGGCATGCAGCCAACAAGGATGAGAAGAGCTATAAATTTGACACCTACATTGAGTTCAAGATGAGGCTGGCCACAATCTATTGTTGATCTCTCTCTTGCTTAACTTCCATTGGTCAGGTAAAGAAAAGCAGGCTTAATTGGCTAATCTATCAGGTTAAATTTGGGTTATACCTGATTGGTTTCTATAGTAGTCTCTGACCAAACCTGACTTGACCTGTCATCTAATTTAAAATCAATCCCACCTGCTAGGGTTTTAATGGGTCAATTTTTTGTTGGATCCAAGCAAAATCTAAACCAAAATTAATAAGAGGAATGGAGTTGGCTTCAAGTTTTCTTTCATTAAGTTCAATTTTGGCTCATATGCACTAGTTTTCTTTCAACATGATAATATTTATTTAATTAATATATATTTTAAATTTCTCAATCTATAATAAATTTATTGGTGGAGTTACTAATTAATAAATGACTGCCATTATATTTTCATAATCAAACTGTAATGTTCACATGCATATGAGTGTTATGGCTTATGAATTTGAAGAGTTTGGCGAGGAGATGGGGAAGTTCATACATGATTATAATCTTAAAATTGATAATTGAATAAAATAGAGAGTAATGTACGATTATGATTGTTATATAAAAAGTTAAGAAAAGTATAATTACAGTAAAGATGAAAAAATATGAAAGTATTTAAACTCTTTGCATCATTGATGCCACCGTAGAAATCTTTTTTTAATTATAATAATATATTCTATAATAGTCATCTTATAATAATAATATATATTTCTTAACAAGGGTGTGCATTCCATAATAATACGAAAGGCCTAAGCTATTTTTAAAAATTTAAATTCTAATGTAAAATTAGCTATTAAAATTGTGGGTTCTATCTTAATTTGGATGTTTCTATCTAAATAAAAAGATGGCATTTATGTATTGATATATTTATAACTTCTGTCAACAAATAAGAAACATATATATATATATATATATGCATATCTTAATTATCACATGGTTTATCTAGTCATAAGAACATTAAAATACAGCCCAATAATTTTGTGGTTCAAGGTTTTAGGCATATAAAGGGGAAAATAAAGCCAGTGTGCAGGGATGGCGTAGATATGAGGATACAAGTCCATTTGCTGTCTGCATTGCCCATCAAAACGTATCTTCATTTGGTCATACATGTTGTTAATTACATTTCTCCCTAAAACCAAGCTTGAAGCAATATTCATGAACAAATAGATTGGTTTTGCCAGGAACATTGACAACATGTGGCAACTATAAAGGTATCAGTGCATATCCCAAACTGAGCAAGGTTTGACTCATGCTTAGATCCAAATCTATGTTAAAGCTTGGTGGATCCAAATATGAGTTTTGAGTTTGCTAAGGTTGCATGCAATGCAGGGAGAGATGGCAATTTTAACCTATAACTTGGGGACTTATTTTACTTTGCTCCATTTCTCATCTTTCAGAACGATTGAGATGGGGATAAGGATTAATTTTATCCTTGCTAGTGAGAATGAAATAAGGGTGGGAATAAGTATGGATGGAACTTAGATGCGATACCTACCTGCGAGCCCTGTGTTCTTTTTGTCCGTCTTTTCTTTTTCACAGCCACCATCATATGAGCTTTGGATAGAAGTTAAGGTGGCTAAAAAAAGTTAGGAATAGAGAAATCATAGGATTTGTTGGTAAAGCACCGTTATTAAATTTTGTCCTAAGTATATTTTCTTACAAAAATTGTGCATCCTACTTGTCATAGATACATATTTGCCTAAGTTATGCCTATGGAAATGTAGCTCATTGTTTACTCTCTGAAAATGTGGACATAACACCATAGATCTAATGCACCTAAGAAAAAGCAAAAACCCAAAAATGGAAAGCATCCCGGAGCCTCTCCTCGCAAAGAGGGGGAAGTCGGGACGAAAATAATGGCGTCTTTGTAGGCGCGATTTGAGGCATCACCTATTTAAGAATCCGTCTATTAAAAAAGACCAGATGAACGATATTGATGAACTTGAGTAGTAGCCAATAAAGGAACAACTGAAAACCAAGTTTCATTAGCAGAGCCTCTGACCCCTGTTGCGATGGAAACTTTTCCAAAGGCATTATATCAGGTTCGAGAAAGCGTGCACATTACCCATTAAAATCCCAAACCACCACCAGCTTCCATTTACGGCATTTCCATGGGATGAGCATTGGATCGGAAGGAACGACATGCAGACAAATCCAAGCCCATTTGGGTTCGACGATTGGACAGCTTGCAGTGGAATAACCGCTATATGTAGCGGAAGAATTAATAGTGTTTTCAAGAAGAAGTGTGATGGGCGGAGCGTTTCAATGCAGCATGATTTACATCAAATACGATAATTTATTCACATGCAGATCCATGCATTAATGATATAAAATTTATGAGCAAATTTTACAATACAAATTTATGCATAGATATTCTATATAGATCATGCTGCATCAAAAATGATGTGCTAAGATTTTTTTCCAAAAGAAAAAGTCTTAATTAGAATCAGATCAAAGCAAACGTCTGACAGCGCCACTTGAATGAAACGTTAATTAGAAGGGTTATCCATTCTTATAGATTACAGTGGGGCTGCTCGTTCTTACCATTCTTGTAGAGGTGCTACCGTTATGGGAGTGTGGTCCTTGGAGGAGGTGAAGACAGCGGCTCTTGTGATGGGGCTAGCAAAGAGATGACGGTAGGAGAGTAGAAAAACACCAGAAGATGAGTCCAAGATAGCAGGGAAAATAAGAGAAGGCGTTGAACGATCAAAAAAATTCTTTGCTATGTTGATGATTTTAATATATTCTTAGAAACTTATCAACTAAATTGCTAAAATTGAATCAATCAATAAATAGCACATTCCTATGTAAATCTTATTATCCATTATTATTATTTAAAATCAAAATTTTCAAATACCATCCCAAGTCCAAAGGCCGACGGCACGCACAGCATGCCCTGAGTTTTTGTGAGTAGCTTTGAAACGATCCATCTTTCTTGTGTTGCCTTAGGCTAACGCCCTTAGGTAGTGTTTGATAGGAAAAATATTATCCATGGATAAGTGTACGGGATAGAGTTTATCCCTTGGCTATCCCTAAGGATATCCCTTGACTATCCCATTGATCATATCAAATGCAAAAAGATAAATCCATAAGATAACCTTTTTTTACTCTTATTTGAAGAGATAACCAGCTATTCCTACATTTTCTAGGGAATAAATTGAGGGGATATCCCAGTTTAACCATGGTTAACCATGGATTATTCCTTTGGTTAACTTTTTCTCTGCTATCCCTTAAGTTATGGCTTTTGGGAATAAGAAGGGATATCCTCTGGATATCCCCTCTTATCCCCTATTTCAAACACTACCATAAAGCCTTCTCTCTTTTTTTTGACTTGTCACTTGAAGCCTTCTCATGGGACCTCTTCCATGCTGTCGAAGAAGCACCCTCTAGAGTCTATGCTAAGACTCGAGAAGTTGTCGCTCCCCCTAAGCACTGAACTATGGAAGGGGTGTTGTGAAATCACAGAACGCAGCGTACCAACTTAGCATCTTCAAAAGGGAGGCAGTTGATGTGGATACCACTAACCATTCTAATCTTCCTGCTGTTGGTAGTCAAGTAGCAAGATGCCTAGGTTGGTTCGAGCTTTAAAGTGCCCAAGAGCTTAGGTTGGTCAATCCTTCTATGAAAAACTCTTTTGTGTATCGTGCACGGTGCAGGAATGTGCTCATCGCTCATGATGATTGATCTGTGCATGTATGCACCCGTGTGTGACTGCGCATGCCCGCATGTGACCACATGTGCAGCATGAAAAAAAACAAAAATGTCTTTGCACAAAACCTTTTTCATCCCCCCCATTCCCTTCATAGTTTGTTGCAAACTAGGAAGTCCATCCATGCAACTTTGTAAGGGAGGATGGAATGAACATTTATCTTCGCCATGGGATACGCATGCCCATGGATTCAGATGCAATCCTTGGGAAGCTAGATTGCAATTTGATCTGTGACTTCACCTTGCTTACATTGGAGGTGTGCTTTAGAAACTTTCCTCACTTTTGTTCATCTTTTTAGCTTGACTATCCATCCTTTGGTCATCCTTTTGTAGAGTTTTCATCAATTGTATGTCCTGATGGAGTGGTTAATTAAGCAAGACAAACAAAATGACATCGCTCTCATGGACAGCAAGTCAGCTTATGTTGAGCCAAGCCTTGGAGCAAGTTCTAGAGCAACAATTGGTCACGAGTCCACCCTCCGCCAGAAACTAGAGTGTCGGGTAACTAAGCTACAGGACAAGGTTAGGAGGAAGGACCAGCAAATCAGTAAGCAATACCATCAAGCCTTGACGAGGAGAAGCAATAGCTACAACAACAACAGCAGCAGCAGCAATAAAATTTTAATCACAAATTAGTTAGAATTGGTTAGTTCTTTCCCTCCATGAAGCTCGATTTTGAGTTATATTTTTTTGCAATATAAAAAATTTCTCAATATTTTTTTATCACTTTTTTCTTTATAATTTTTGATCTATTTTTATTTTTTTAATATATTCGGTTATTACTTCGCACGAGTGCATATCTAAATCTATAATTCATATGTTCAAACTATCTAAATATTATTTTCTTTTATTTAATGCAAACAAAAAAAATTTCTAGCTTGCATTCAAGAAAAAAAAGTGAAGCTTAGTTCTGTTGGGGAGCGCGGAATACCCCAAGATCACGGCTATAGCGTATATGAGTAATACAAAAATCTTTTACCGTTCTAATCTATGAGTATAAGATTATACCTTCAGACTTGAACGTTGGAACACTTGATTTGATTGCTCGACCTCAACCTTTTAGCCTTCCGCCGTATTCCCGAAATACCTTCTTCTCTCACAAGATGGTGGGATCTCTCGGCCGACCTAGGGTTTCTTGTTTTTCTTTTTCTCAAAAACGTTAACCCTAGCAACCAACTGAGAGGGTATTTATAGGGCTACAACAGGGACCAATAGGCAAATATGAAAAGGACTTCCCACGTAATTAAATCTCCTAATCCTATCCCGGGTTAGGATTCAATTACGTAAATTACAATTCATTCCACTAAAGAATTATAATTGTACTCCTAATCATTCGAATTTATATTTTCGAGCCTTAATATTAAATACTTATTATCTCCCCACGTTAAGATTACAGATATCCACCAATTAAATTTAATACTGACAATATAATTTAATTGGCTGTTATTATCCTTGAGACTTATCCACTTAACTTATTTGATGTATCGGATTCAAAATCCACTTGCAAGATTTGATACAATCAAAACTTATAAGCTTTCTCAAGGGGATATCATCAATCCAAATTAACAGGACGTGGATTCCTTCAACTATTAATATTCACCATATATATAATGTTATTGCCCAACCCACTGAGTTATTGACTCATATAGAATCTCACTCTATGTGTAATCAAAGCAATAATCACTACATACACGTGTCTAGAAATAGAATTCAGATTAAGAGCATAAGTAATCATAATATTCATGAGTTTTAAATTATTTTATAAAGTCAGTATAAAATAATTAACTCAACTGGGTCCTGTTCAATACACACAAAGTGTACTAGCACAAATAGTTAGAATAAACCATTCCCCGTAGTCAAGACAGACCTACTAAAAATTTGTGCTACAGTTCTACTGATGGTGTGTCCAATTCCATCTAAAACTGTGAACAATAAACTTGTATTCCAAAAGAACCGATGATCTAGTCTTCTGTGTGTAAGCCGTACTCTACACACTAGATCAAATACTCTTTGTAAATACTAGACACATGCACATATATAGTAAATGGCACACATTGCTCAAAATGAATTCTCATTAAAATGTAAAGACATAACATAAAGCATATCTTTTAGTCTATATCTCTATCAATCTCCCACTTAGACTCAAAGCAATGCTTGTACACATCTAACTCCCATGCCCTCTACATGTCTATCAAAAACTTTTGAAGTTAAACTCTTTGTAAAAGGATCTGCCAGGTTGTCCTCAGATGTAACCTTGGTCACCAGCACGTCACCTCTTTGCACGATGTCACGTATCAGGTGATACTTACGCTCAATGTGTTTAGATTTCTTATGGGTCCTGGGTTCCTTCGAATTAGCAACTGCCCCACTATTATCACAATAAAGTGTAATAGGTAATTGCACTGAAGGTATCACACTAAGATCCAAAAGAAAGTTTCTTAGCCAAACAGCCTCTTTTGCAGCTCAGATGCAGCCACATACTCAGCTTCCATGGTAGAGTCAGCAACACAAGTCTGCTTCACACTCCTCCAGCTAATTGCTCCACCACCCAAAGTGAACACATATCCCGAGGTTGATTTCCTAGATTCATTATCTGATTGGAAGTCCGAATCTGTATATCCTATAGGCACAAGACTATCTGCTTGGTAAACTAACATATAATCTTTAGTCCTTTTCAGGTACTTAATTATATGTTTTACTGCAGTCCAATGTTCTCGCCCAGGGTTAGACTGAAATCTGCTAACCATGCCTACGGCAAAACAGATATCAGGTCTAGTACATAGCATAGCATACATTAGGCTTCCTACTGCAGAAGCATAAGGAACTGCCTTCATACTTTCTATCTCTTCAGGTGTCTTAGGACACTGATCCTTAGATAGAGAAATTCCATGCCTGAAAGGAAGAAATCCTTTCTTGGAATTATGCATACCAAAACGGGTGAGAATTTTATCGATATAAGTGGCTTGAGATAAGCATATCATCCTTTGCTTGCGATCTCGCAAAAGCTTGATCCCTAGGATGTGACTTGCTTCTCCCAAGTCCTTCATATCAAATTGTCCAGATAACCATACCTTGACCGAAGATAACACTCCCATATCGTTTCCAATAAGTAAGATGTCATCCACATATAGCACCAGAAACACCAAAGTTTTTCCATCACGCTTCTTGTACACACATGACTCGTCAGGACTTTGATCAAAACCATAAGATTTAATAGCTTGATCAAAACGAGTATTCCAAGATCTAGATGCCTGCTTAAGTCCATAAATGGACCTCTTAAGCTTGCACACCAAGTGCTCCTGGCCTTTTACTATAAAACCGTCTGGTTGCATCATGTAAATGCACTCGTCAAGATTTCCATTAAGGAAAGCTGTCTTGACATCCATTTGCCAAACTTCGTAATCGAAATGAGCTGCAATGGATAAGAGAATCCGGATAGACTTAAGCATAGCTACTGGTGAAAAGGTTTCCTCATAGTCGATCCCTTCTTTCTGAGTAAAACCTTTTGCAACTAGCCTAGCCTTGAAGGTTTCCACCTTCCCGTCTGCTCCTCTCTTCTTCTTATAGATCCACTTGCATCCGATGGGTTTTACTCCCTCGGGTGGTTCTACAAGATCCCAGACCTGATTAAAGTGCATAGACTCTATCTCTGATTTCATAGCATTTTGCCAAAGAGTTGCATCTTTATCCTGTAATGCTTCATTGTAGCTACTGGGTTCAGTATCCAGTTCATCAGAGATTCTGTCATATGACTCTCCAAGGAACGTATACCGTTTAGGTGTATTTACAACCCTCCCACTACGACGAGGCACAACCTGATTGTATGTGCTTGTAGTAATACGATCTGACTCTGATCCTTGTGCTCCATCAACCTGCACTGGTTCTGAAACTGGTGCATTAATGGTATCCTTTTGTATCAGTTCAGGGTCAGTTCGTGTTACTATACTTCTCCCACTACGAATAGTTATTGGGAAGTTTGGGAACCTACTTTCTTGTGGTGTTTCTGCTTGTACTATTGGTATTAAAGGAGCCTGTCTAGTTTTATCGCCTCTCAACTCTTCTAGAGCAATTTTACTTCTGGGTTTGTGGTCTATAATATAGTCCTCCTCCAAGAATCGGGCATTGGTGCTAACAATGACCTTCTGATCCTTAGGACAATAAAATAAACCACCTTTTGTTCCTTTAGGATATCCAACAAAGAAGCATACATCTGTCCTTGATTCCAACTTATCTGGTTTACCTTTTAGTACATGTGCTGGACAACCCCAAACCCGAACATGTCTTAGACTAGGCTTGCGCCCAGTCCACAGTTCTGTGGGTGTCTTAGGTACTGACTTAGATGGTACCAAGTTAAGAATATATGCAGCTGTCTCTAATGCATATCCCCAAAACGAAATAGGTAAGTCTGAATAACTCATCATAGATCTAACCATATCCATAAGAGTCCTATTCCTTCTTTCAGCTACACCATTCTGCTGTGGCGTACTAGGTGCAGACAACTGGGATTCAATCCCAGCATCTAATAAGTAATCTGTGAACTCCCCTAAGAGGTACTCGCCACCACGATCGGATCGTAGTGTCTTGATATTTTTACCATGACGGTTCTCCGTTTCTGCCTTAAAAATTTTAAATTTTTCAAAGCATTCAGACTTACGGCGCATCAGATAAATATACCCATATCTTGAGTAATCATCAATAAAAGTGACAAAGTACTCAAAACCACCTCTAGCTTGGATGTTCATTGGGCCACACAAATCAGAGTGAACCAATTCTAATATCTCCTTAGCTCTATTGCCTTTGGCCGAGAATGGCCGCTTGGTCATTTTTCCTTCTAAGCAAGATTCACAGACCGGTAGTGCCTCTACTTCCAATGAACCTAATGGTCCATCTTGAACCAGTCTAGAAATCCGTCTTAGATTTATATGACCTAGGCGCAAGTGCCAAAGATAAGTTTGATTCATTTCAGAAGGATGTTTTCTCTTACATGGTCTATTATTGTTATTCACTTCATTTAGTTGCACAGTAGGAGAAACAGGATTAATAATATAAAGACCATCCACCAATGTACCAGAACAGATAAAATGTTTATTTTTCTTAATAACAACGGAGTCATTAAAATAAACTGAATATCCATCATCAACCAACTTAGAAACTGAAATTAAATTCCTTCTAATTGAAGGTACAAAAAACAGTCTTTTAATATTAAAATTCTATTTCTACTAAAAGAAAAGCTAAAATCTCCCACTGCAACTACTGACACTCTCGTGCCATCTCCCAGAAATATGTAAATCTCCCATCACTTAGCTGCCGGGTCTGCTGGAACCCCTGCAAAGAATTGCAAACATGATTAGTGGCTCCCGTATCTACACACCAGCCACTGGTAGATAACAGCACTAAACAAGTTTCAACTACAAGTGAATGAGATATACCTCTAGCCTGTTTCCTGGCAAGCCAAACTGGACATTGCTGCTTCCAGTGACCTGGCTGCTTGCAGACGAAGCACTTTCCCTTCTTTTTTATTTCCCCATTGGGCTGTGGGGCCTGATGCTGTTTCTTTTTCTGAACCTTTTTCTTCTTCTTAGCATGAGACTTCGAAGAAGAACCTTTTTCAGTAACCATAGCAACTGCAGGCTTCTTAATGAAACTCTCTGCTACCTGAAGTTCTTTAAGTAGCTCTGCCAATGAAAAATTCATTTTGTTCATGTGTAATTTAGGCAGAACTGCTTAAAAGAATCAGGTAGGGACTGGAGAATGATATCAACTTGGGTTTCCCCATCCATCTCCGCTCCAAGGATCTCCAGTTCATTCAGAAGGCTAATCATCTTTAGAACATGATCCCTGACAGGAGTTCCTTCAGCCATATTAGTGTTCATCAGTTCTTTCATCGCAGTCTGCCTAGCTGCACGACTCTGATCCCCAAACATTTCTTTGAGGTTGAACATCATGTCATAGGCAGAGGGCATAGATTGATGCTGATGTTGCAGAACATTTGACATAGATGCCAA